>VZRJ01002784.1:0-172322 GCA_013397565.1 Ptilonorhynchus violaceus
GAGGGTCCCGTGCTCCCGCACACTCGCCAATAGCTTTATATCTTTCTTACATTGTGGCACCCAAAACTGCACTCAGGACTCGAGGTGAGGCCGTCCCAGCGCAGAGCAGAGCAGGACAATCCCCTCCCTTGCCCAGCTGGCCATGCTGTGCCTGATGCGCCCCAGGACAGGGTTGGCCCTCCTGGCTGCCGGGGCACTGCTGACTTATGTTCAACTTGCTGCCAACCAGGACCCCCAGCTCCCTTTCCACGGTGCTGCTCTCCAGCGTCTCATTCCCCAGTCTGTCTGTACATCCGGGGTTGCTCCCTCCCAGCTGCAGAATCCAGCATTTTCCCTTGTTGAACTTCATATGATTGGTGACAGGTGAACCTGTAAAAGACATAGAGTCAAGATATTTAACTTAAAAAATATTTTACAGATGCTTCCAAGATCAAAGCTGAATTTATTACAACTATAGTTATGAATCTAGAATGGCAACAAGTCCAACCATCCATGTCACAATATGCAGTAAGGCAATTAAAAGCATAGTGTACCTTAGTTTGTAGTTTCTAATTTTTATTGTGTCATATGAAGAGAGGCCAAAAGCCTTCTGAATTGTTCAGCCTGGAGAAGAGAAGGCTCTGTGGGAATCTTATTCCTTCCTTTAACTGACTAATCTGACTAGATAGCCTGCAGTGGTCATTTAAATTATCTATAATTAAAATCTAAGATCTGATTTTTGTTACATTTGATGATTTTTGAGCAGCCTGAAGGGCATATAGGCACAATCAACTGTCTAAAATTCAAGTTTGTCACTCTTTCTCTGAACTGCAGAATATTTTATTACTTTCTTTAAAATGAGGGTTGGTAAATAACCCATTTGAGACTGTGTAACGGATAACTCATAGTGGCCGAAAAACACAGCAAACTATTTTAATAAATTAGTTCAAATAATTTATTTTAATAAACTTGAAGTGATCCTGCCCCTCTACTCAGCCCTAGTGGGGCCGCATCTGGAGTATTGTGTCCAATAGCCTTGTTTGCAGTGATGTTAAACAAAGCTGATGGTCCTGAGGTAAGTGAGGAAGGAGAGTAACAGGGTGAAGATTCTGCATTTCAGGAAAACAGATTTTGGCTTATGCACAAAACTGCTAGGTGGCATTCAGATAGACATCAGCTCTCAAAGGCTAAGGAGCTTGGGAAAGATGGAAGGCCTTTAAGGACAGCATTGTCCTAGTGCAAGGATGGTCTATCTTCGTGCTTGGGAAGAAAAGTGTGGTATTTATAGCTTGCCCTAGTTATCTGTCCTACTTTGTGCTCCTTATTGACAGAGCATCCTCATTTGTGCTTCAGATATATTAAGTTGGGGCAACATGAGCCAAATTTTATTCCTAGCGATGTGGACACAGGTAATGTTTCACTGAGGTGACCAAGGATCTCACTGAAGATCTAAAGTTAAACTATGCAGAAGAACAGGTATTTTATCAGATTTGAATCCCATGAATGCAGGGAATTCTATGACTGAAAAAATAGTATGTATTGACACTATTTAAAAAACAAGATCGTTTCAGTCAGTAAGGACATTCATTCTGCCGGGTTGTTTTTTTCCAATTTTTTGTTTTGGTTTTTTGTGTGTTTTCCTGTATTTTTTTCCTTTTCTCTGACACAAAAACCCTATTCCTTATAAATACTATAAGGAAATTAATCTTAATCATCCCTTCTCAACCCATATCAGGAAACTGGCTTGTCTGGGATAGCTACAGCCTTGATGCAGAAAGGCAGCACATGGGCTGGAAGCAGGAACAGATTGCACAGAAGGAATCTATAAATATTTCCCAGCCATATAGAAGCGGTGTCAGAAAAGCTGAAGCTCCACTGGGGTTGAGCAGAAAGACCCAAATAGACCAAGCTCTGAGCATCCTGGTCTGACCCCAGAGCTGCCCCTGCTTTCAGCAAGGGGTCTAAAGATATTCTGAAGTCCCTTCCAG
Source organism: Ptilonorhynchus violaceus (assembly GCA_013397565.1). Taxonomy (NCBI): domain Eukaryota; kingdom Metazoa; phylum Chordata; class Aves; order Passeriformes; family Ptilonorhynchidae; genus Ptilonorhynchus; species Ptilonorhynchus violaceus. The sequence goes on from VZRJ01002784.1 coordinate 1,968, forward strand.
CCTCAGCTACTCCCTTCTGTACTGAAAGAGGCACTAGCCTGCATTATTTTGACCAGCTTGATATTTTTTGCCTGCCTTTGGCATCTGCTAGGCCTCTGTCATTGATCTGGTGCCATCGAGTCAGAGCAGAGGTTTACCTACATCTCTGTAGAGTCAACAGAAGATATTAAAGGTAACCATATGATGCAGAAAAATAATAAGAAAAGTTTTCAGTACTGTGTACAAGATGACACTTAAGAGACTCAAAGACATTTCAAGTAAGCAATACAAAACTAAATTTAGCAATTGTTCTGATGTCTTTTCATTGTAGATTGCATTCTTGAAATGACTATCATGTTTTGTTTCAGCAAATCTAATTTTGAAATGCACAGCCAGCATAGCAGTGCAAACCAATATAAAGCAAAATGTATTATATCCTCTCCGAATACAAAAAGGCCCCACTGGACCCTTGTTTCATTTATAAGCAGATGAAGCCAACTTCAGCTTGTCACGGGGTCATACATCTTTGATATTCTAATAGAGAAAGCTAAAATTTTTTGCAAGTTTTATTTTTCCATAGTGATTTTAAGTGTTCTCTTAAAACAATTATTTTTACTCATCTCATCTGTAACTTATGATCTCTCATGTGATGAGAAGAAAAGGCACAAGAACTGCTTTTCTTTTTTCATCTTTGTATTCTTTCCCTTCTTTTCTTCTGCTTCCTTCTGTTATTTCTAGTCCATACTCTTTTTTTTTTTTTTCCAATTCCTTGTCTTTGTCTTTGTATCCTTTAAATAGAAAAAAAAAGTCATCCTTCTATATATATCCACTTCTTACTCTTCCCTCCTTTGCAGTGTCAGTGTCATGGTTATCTACGAAGGACAAGCATAGTAACTGTGCATGAACAGTGCTTGGTAAAGTTGTGAAATGGTAAAGCAGAGATGGCGTGTTAAATGTGTTGCTTGGGTTGAAACTGAATTATAATTTTTATTTAAAACTATCAAAAATGAAGTAGTTCCACTAAAGAATTTTAGATACATCCAGCCAAAATGTACAACTAATCTAATGTCTTCCACTGCAGAATTATGGAGGTTTCAAAAGAAATGGGAAAAACATTCAAAAAGGGTGAAAAGAGTGAAAGAGATGTGAAATACTGTGTCACAGGCAAAATAATTTTAATTTCATAGTTGAATTCAGAATTTAAATGTTCTCCAGTAAGTGATGAAGGCAGCTCAGTCTCAACAACTATACATCAACACAGGCACAGGCATTTGGGATCTGTACTAAGTGTGTAGGCCTCCTTTCTCTTAAAAATATCAGTCGTGTGTATTGCAGCAGAGATCCCAGTGGGGAGTCTTTATTGTTGAGTCCTTTGAAAGCTCAAAGAAGTTTCAACCACGCATGGGTCAAGTATTTATTATCTCCAGCTGCAGCTCTTTCCCATCTTTTCTACACCCATGTCTATTGTTGTAAAGGTAAGGGGTTTGTAACATTTAATTTTATTTCTGCATTACTCCGAACTGCACATTTACAAATGGATTCACTGACATCAGGCTTGCATCTGCAACAAGATTTCCCTATCATTTCAAAAATAACTTTTTTCAATGTTAATAAATGCTTTTTATTATTTTATTTCATTCCTACAGGACAGATGGATGTTGTATGGTGGCTTTGAGGGGAATGCCTCTGCCTTTCTCTTGTCCCGTAGGTTAATATCTGCTTACTTTTGTTGAAAAATCAATTCATATTTTGCCAAGATTTAAAGCATCTCTTGTTTTCTCGAAATGTGAGAATATCAAAAACTGGGGAAAAAATATGTTGCAGCTCCTTGTGCTATTTGCGATGGAGAAAAGAAAATCCTTATATAGCTAGTAAAATTATAGAAACTAAATCGTATTATCTCAAGTCTTAGTCTGAACTTTGATTTGTGTAAAGAATATTAAATGTGGAGGTTTAAAAGTACTGAAGTTGCTATAGGAGTTCATGAAAACACATTCAGAATCCACTGCAAATGTCTCCTGGACTCTACATATGAAAGGATGAGAAGTTTACAGACTTCATTTTACTTAACATTTTGAAACAAATCTCCCAATGTTTAGCAAACAAAACCTAAGTAATATGACCTGGAGCATGACTGAAATTTTCAAATTCCCAAGTTCTCTCTTGGTTCCTACTATTATTAAACATACAAAAAAAATCTCTTTGTAAGTAGATGAAAACATATTACTCCACCAGGACTATAGAGACACACACTCCTGAGCATTGAAAGGTTGTATGGATAATCCATTCTCCCACACAATTGATGTCAGGTTTGACATTTTTAGCCTGGAGGCTTCACTAAACTATTTCCGAATGGGTGAAGCAACAACCATGTTAAGCAGCACTGTTGACCTAGACATGGGACACTGTATCCTCATATTTAAATGTACCAACTACAAGAGGCATTAGATGGTCCAGGACCTTTTCAGCTTAAAGTAATTTCTGAATTCTTACTATGACATTATCATATATCATAAACAGCCATAACTGATGGCTGTTTAAAAGTCCAGGTAAACCTAAAGACCCCAAATACACTTATATTCTTGTCACTATAATCTGAAATGACCACTTTTATAGTCATTTTGTTAGTAATGAAATTGTAGGAAATCATGATTTTGACCAGATATGATTCTATGCATGAGTCACATTCAGCAACAGCAAGAAAGATCTATGATTTCATTAATTAATGCATGAATTAAAATGCAACTTCATTCTGTAGATTTCTTTTTCTTCTGGTAGGTATTTTGCAGGTATTTTTTTCACTCCAGAAATGCTGTAACCCAATGGTTCATTGGCTAGGAAACATATTGGAGACTTCAAAGTACATGATAGTAAAGAAAGGTGGGTTTTAGTTGTTCAGTAGCCATATTAGTACTTTTTTGTTGATTTGTAGGTGATCAAAGAACTACGACCTTAGGAGAACTCAGCTTGAACTTAAAGATGTAGGAAAATACAATTAAGAGTTTTCTCTACCATCTTCAATTAAGAAACTAACTAGCATATGGTATATTTTGGCTTGTGAAGTTATACAACAACCAGAAAATGAAAATGATGTTGTACTAAAGAGAAAGTGGATTTATGAAAGAAAAGTAGGCCATCAGAATTAGAAATGAAAATTCTGAATACTTCTGCCTCATTTAATTCTCAGACCAATACCATGACAATTTGGATCAGCTGTAATTTATGAGTAGAAGAGGCATTCAAATCCTTTAAAGCAGCAAGCAGAAGGAAATCTTGAGAAAGCATTATTGAGAAGTTCTGAGATACAATACTATTTTCTTTGTTTTAGCAGTGTGATTGCATAGATGCTGAAAGAACCAGCAGTTTCTGGGACTGGGATTCCTTACACTGGCATACAAAATGTTCTACCTGTGATATTACAAATCATTTTCATAATTTTTTATCTGCTCAGTTGTCAGAAAACACTAACAGCATCTACAGATGCTCCTGAATAGAAGCTGTTCCTGTTTTTCAGCACTGTCGGACAAATCAGATCTTCATTTGAGAATGGTTTCTTGTCATTTATTATTTTCTCAATGTATAGTAACAAGTCACCTATCTTTCAAACCCATTTCTTCCTGGCAGAAATTTTTTTTCATAATTTGTTTAAACGTGTCATTTTTTTATCTTTGAATTTGCTGTAGTTGCATTTTGGAACAGGACTTTCAGGGTGAAACATATTAAAATCAAATGAACAGTATTCAAAATATTGATCTATATAAGGTATCATTGATAATATTATTGATTTTGCACTATATTAAGAATGCTTAGCTTAATTAATAAAATGGTGTCACACATTTCACTTATGGAACAGAAGATTCTTATCCATGATACATTACAGACAAAAGGTCAAATGCTGTTCACATTCATCTTTCTGTAAACTCTAATTTCCCTAAGACCAAACAAGACCAGAGCTATTCTGATATTTTTTGTTCTACTCACAATATTTTTAAAAATTTGTTTAAAGTAATTTGTAATAATTTGCTACTTTCTTCCACCCTACTTTATATCTATGCTATGTAATAAACTTGTTTTGGGATGATCAGCTAGTTCCCTCAAAATAAATTCCTTTGAACAGTCCAGGGATTAGCAAAGCAGTCACATACCATATTTTGGATAGAAGACATTTCATCACAAATCTTTTTCATCATCACTTAATGACAAGCAGTCATATTCTGAAGTTATTTATGGCTCTGTGTATGTCCATACAAAAGTGTGAAATCTGGAAAGAAAATTCTAGTTTTGACTGTGAGATTCCTGGCTCATTTATAATTTTACCTTTACACTGGGAAAACAAAACAAATAGTGTTGTATCTACACAATATTGGCATCAAGTATCTCTTCTGGGAACCACATGGATATTTTTTATCCTTTACATTTACTAGTTCATGGCTAAAAAGGATCTGATTAGGAACAGGCTCTGGGGAACAAACCTCAGAACAGAGAAGTCCCGGCTGGCACAGCACCTTGGGCCAGGTGACCTTCTGACCTCCCTTCCCACCTACGTTGTTCTGTGCTTCTAAGAGAATGCTTCCGTTTTCTACAGTCTTGGGGAATCCACCCTGACTTGACTTTAGCCCTAAAGCTCAAAGTAGCTTTCTTAAACATTGAAACTACCTGTACTGAGTCTGTGTGGGATGGAGCTAGCTTTTTTCATAGTAGCTCATGCGGTGAGGTGTTTTACATTAATTGTCTGTTATTTTGACCCATAATGGGGGTTTTTTTGTCACTTTAGCCCTTCAGATTCTGTCCACCATACCACTGCAGGGGAGCGAGAGAGTGGCTGGGTGGGGACTGGGCTAATCTAGAGGGAGCTCTGGAGTAGCTGCCAGCAGAGAATGAATGCCACGAGAGGGAAAAACAATAGAATCTGCCTCTATGGATACTCCCGGCTTTCCATGGACTGTTAGTAGCTGCCACATTTTCTACTGAAATCCTCACTTTCTTTGTGGAGAATCACAATTTTATTCTTCGAGAATAAGAACTGAAGAGGAACTTTTTCAAAGGACAAGTCAAGTAATTCATCACTCTGTGACACTGCACAACATAAAATCTCAGCTAGGAATCTCTGTTTTGCCAAGCATACAAGAAATACAGTGAGAAAGGATCAACCAGCAGTGCACAACAGAAAAAAATGCTGTGAGTTATCTCCTTAAATCTCTGTTTGCCTATCAAAGAGCAACACTGTCTTGCTTTGTAGCGGCTGAAGTTCCAGGAAGTCTTGCCAGTAAGCAGTTGTGCTCCATTTGGGAAATATTTTACTCCTTCAATATGTAAGTCCTAATGTACTACATACGAATAATACACAGTTCTAAGTATATTTAATTGTCTGGCTCCCAGTGGGTTTCTCAGGCTACATAGTGTCCGTCTAGGCCAATACAATGCTCAGTTGCCTTAGACCTCCTAGGAATTCTTAGGAATTCTTGGTGTGCCACCAAAGTCTTTTGAAGACCTCGAGTGATTATCCAGAAGGCTTCACTTTTTCCTTAGGTTACAACTGAGCCAACATCACCTTGTGGGGTTTCTACGTCTTCTGCAAAAAATAGCATTTGAAAAGTTGATTGGACAATTGAAATTCCACACCACACAGAAAACCCTTCCCACAGTACTACTTATCTACCCAGTATTTTAACTATCAGAAGTTTGACTTTCAGAAAGAAAATATATCAAAAAATAATAAAGATCTTAAAAGTCTTTCGGTATACATCATCTTTCAGGACAAAGACAAAAACTATTTCTTTCAAACAAAAGCAAATTTCTTTCTCACCTCCATTTTTTATTCCTTCCTATACTTTGACTTACATTTGCAGAATTAGCAGCTGACCTGAACAGTGAAGCACGTCTGTTAATCTACAAATGGAACACCTTAAGCTATTGTTTCCAACTTGTGTTAATGTTTTCCAGCTGAATTTCTGTTTTTCTATGAAAAGTGAATAGGAACTTAGCCAGTCTCTCATTTGTTCCTATCAAAACCTCCCAAATCACTCTGGTGTATAAAAATATATCAAAACAAACTATTGAGAAGATAGTTCTAATTTTTTTCTCAGATTGCTTGGAATTTGATATATTCTTAAGGCACTATCTGCAACTGCTTGCAAAAAATTTATGAAATAAATGCACATTCTTCTTGAGAATAGATTTATAATTCTAAACAATGGATACATTTTTCAGCCTCTTTGTGACACTTGTTGTCCTATAGCTCTAGTAATTTAATGCCTTTTCATCCTCCATGCTCACAAGAGTGAAATCAGGATGGACACATTTGTTGTCATGGCAGCAAAACATTATATGTGTTTTGACTAAAGCAGATACAGAGAGTGCAAATGACTGGATTCTTTGGTTTTGGAAAGCTTTGAGGTGGCTCACTTAAGTTCCTCATTAAAAATAAAGTGGAATATTTCCCTGCTACAGAATGTTAAAGAAACCTGCATTTTCTGTACTTGCGCTTGTAGTTGCCCTGAGTGCTGGCATACAGCTTGTTACCGTATTTTTTCCTTTTAGGGCAGGCAATGGAAGATTGTTGCATTAAATCTGTTGTTTAGAAGACAAGATCATTTTTATAGGAAGCTTTGCTACAAAACAAAGACTTTCAGTATGCTATAATTTCAAAATAGCTAATGTAAAAGGAAGTAAGGTGGTGTGATTTATGGTAACCTGAGAAGTAAGACTGAGTACCTTTTAACAGTTATGTTAAAAAGGCTGCCCATCTTGTGAGTAAAACAACCATGTCAGGAAACAGGAAGACCGAAGAGTGGTCTTTTTTAAAATGCTGCCATTTTCTTCATCTTACAAAAAAAAATAGGTGTCTCAGGTAGTCTTAACCTTCCTTCGTGGTCTTGTTCACTGCAGCAGACCTGCCTGCTGGGTTGCTCAGCCCTGTTAGGAAAGCATGTGCTAAACAAATGACAATACACAGCTGAGGTGCCTTGGTATTAGATGAAATCACCTGAAATTTGATGAGAATTAGGTGCAATTTGCTGAAACCACTAAGCCATTTCCCCCCTACTTATTCTTTCCCTTCCCTAAGTTAGTACACTGATTCTGCAGAGCACAAAGTGTTTCAAGCTTTGCAGTTGCCCAAACTGGATTAGACTCCGTTTCAATTTTTATAATCCTATTTCAGTTGTTCTGAGTTTGTGACTTGCACAAGATTATTTTGTCTTCAGGAACTATATTTAGGTAATACCCTGTAGAGAGGACACTACTGAGAACTGAATCCATCTGAATAGATATGGACAGGATTCACCCCACTTCTTGTTCAGCAAAATAAGACAGTTATACCCTGTGCAAGAGACCATGACTCCTGAAAGCCAATTTCTACAATCTCCCCCTGTAGCTTTCTCTACAGGGAAGCAATGATGCTCTGAACCGTCCCAGGATGAACATATTGAGAAGGCACAGTTTAAATCATTACACATTTCTTTGGCAATTACCAAAGACCTCTGTTGAATATCCTTGTACTTCCTCTCTCTTCTTCCTCCCCCCCAAATATTGCAGAAAATAAAAGGATCTCATAAAGCTGAAAGCAGCTTATGGACTGAGTTTAGTAGTGATGAAGTAGGCCCTTTATTACTAACCACTTTAAGTCAGTCTCAACCACAAACAATTAGAAGTGCTATAGATGGAGGACATAAAGATATTCAATCTTGCAAAAACAGCTTAGAATTTGTATTGAAGGGGGAAATTTAATATAAGAATGACATTCTCTGTGGTTTGTACTTTGTTGCCAGTATTTTCTGCTTTGGCCAACTGAGAACTATCCTTTTCTTATGGTTAGTAATTGCCTAGTACTGACTATGCTGCAAGTTACACTTGTTTACAAAGCCTTTAATATTATTGTTTATGTCATTGTATTATAGCAGCGAATGGTATTTACTAGCATAAAAAGAACTTAAAAGAAAATATTTATTAAATAAAATCCTGGAAATTAACATTAAAAAATCCAGGTATTTTTACTCATCCTATGTACTTGTTTTGTCCACTGACAATATCAGCTAATCAGAACAGTTAGAACAATCCTGCCCTGAGCTGAAATGAGGTCTGTGCTGCAGGCAGGGTAGGGGAGCCCTGGGAGACTTGGCAGGGACAGTTAACCCTGGTGGTGCACTCAAGGCCCCACCAACAAACTCTGCTGCCAGCAAGGTGCGTCCTCACAGCTCATAGGTGCTGGTTTTGGAAGTTAGTCCCCATGAGCACCTTTCAATATCTGCCTGTGAACAAGGTGGTGCTTTCTGGGAGGCCATAGTAGCAGGAATCATGCTGCTGGACAAGGCAAGCAGTCTGTAGGGCCACGAGTGCTTCCTGAGCGGTTGAGCTTCTAATTAAACAGGTCCCTATGTTATCGTATTTCCCTGCAGGGCTGTCAGCTCTGTGGTGAAATCAGAAAGTGATGGAAGATGGATGGAGCTTTGAGGAGACCAAGTAGCACCACAGGACACTATAGTGTCCATGTCTGGAGCAGAAAGCAGATTTTTTGCTCATTCCCTTGTCAGATTTGAGGCAAGTTGTAAGGACTTCACAGGCTCAACTTGGTTAATTTGGCCAAGCCCCTGAAGACATTCAGAGATCTCTGGGAGGAGAGGCGAAGGATGCTGGTTCCTCACTGGCATGTCTGTAATCTCCCAGGCAGAGACTCCCATATTTCTTTTTGATAAAATATATGGGTTCCAGCGGGAGAGGTGAAGGGACAGATCAGCCTCAGTGGAATGTTCTTGGGGTACTTCTCAAGAACACTAATTTAGGATGTGTCAAGGCACAGAGGTGTGCCTGAAGGGAAACTCATTTCCTGGGACGAGAGCAATGGGCAGTTATGCAGGTAGTGGGGCAGCAGAGTTTCTTCCCCTTTCCTAAATCCATCAGCCATATTGCTGTACTCCTATAGGTGCACTGGTTAAGGTAAGGCTTGTTTAGCTGGGGTGTGGGCAAGGGCACAGGCAAGGTTGTGGGGCCTGGGTAGGTCAGGGCTGCAGCCTGTGGGGCTGGACACAGCTGAAGGATCTTGGGGCTGTGGTGCTCAGGTGAGGAGATTGTACGACTGGGGATTGTCACATTTGGTGTGGCCATGGTGTAATTACATTCCTGGGTTACAATCATCAGGTGCAGGAGAGCTGCCACATTCAGGAGGTCTCTCGGCAGCCAGCATGGCCAGGGTGGTGGCACAGCCAGGCCACTGCTCATACAAGGCAGCACTGGCACTTGAGGACGGACCTGAGAGGATCCTAAGGTTATCCTTAGTCTCTGGGTAACCTTTCCACAGGGAAGCCCAAGCACTGCCTACTCGGCAGTGAAGAAGGAGAGTGTACTTGCCCAGGCCAGGATGAGGGCAAAGGAGCAGGTAGGTGTGAGGAGGGATGCCTCGGTGCCAGGGCTGGCCCAACAGAAGCCATTGCATGGTGACATCCCCCGGCTGCTCCCCCTTTCTACAGTAGTGACAGTGATGGGATGGGTCAGGCTGGGGAGGGCTCTGGGTCCATGGACTGGGGTGAGGATCCCAGGAGAGGCTGATCAAAAGACCCATTGGTATCATCAGGGTCAGCCCGGCCAAAAAGTGACAATTTTATGAAAATTATAGTTGTAGAGAATCCTGCTCTCAGGAACTGGATCCAGGGAGAGAAATAAAGGTTCATTTTATGATTACAAGCGTCACTGGGCAAAGAAGCAGAAAGCAATCCAAATGAGGGCAAAGGCTATTATGGTTTCACTTTTGCCCCACTATGAATATTTCACATTCATCAGTTCTGAGGAAATTCCCTCACGTATCTTAAGTGCAAACTGACTGAGCATTCAGGGGAGCCACTTAAATTGAAACCATTCTCTAGCTCATAGTGTAACCAGATGATACATCAAACATTTTTGCTTATTGATGCAGGATTTTGAACATGAAGGTTTGTTCCATCTTCACCATTTATCAATCTGTCAATTCAGCCTGAACATCCACACAGGATAATGTTAGATTCTGCCTTAAATTTCTATGTCACCATAGCAGAGGAAAGTGCTGAAAAAACTTCTATTCTCCATCAGAAAACTTTGATGTACTTCAAAGACAAGAGCACTTCATTATGTTCACAAAAAGTAAAAGTGTCCTACTGTGACATGAACTCTTTTAATATGATGATTAAGTGAAGCTTCACATTAGTTTCAAATGAATAAAAGCACTTGCTGATGTCAGGTCATTGTTCATATTTAACCCTCTTCAAGTCCCCAGTTCCCACTGAAAATGCTCATATCTTTAAAGTAGATTAGGTTTTGTTTCATAGCATGTCACAGAATTACACTGACTTGAATTTCTTGCAATAAGATGAAATATTTAAGTCATTAAGTTGACATTAGAGATAAAAGATTTTCAATTTACTATTCATAAGGCCAGTCTCTCTTTTGTGAAGAAGACACAGTGGCTCTCTTGAACCTTGCATTTCTAGACTCTCTAGTCAACTTTGCAGTGACACAGAACATATCTGGCACTATCCTGTTCATTTATATTAATGAATTAAGTAAATCTTTCTTAGAAAGGAAGCAAATTTCACTATGCAGGAGAAAAGAATGCCTAACACAAGTTTTCACCCTAACTAGATTGTGCACATACATTTTGTCACTATATCAAAAATTTTCACACTCTAATGAGAGGAAGTGAGAGAACACTTCTGGACTCAAAGCAACTGTTCATTCATACTGTACCAACTTATGAAATTCATGAGAAATTGTTAATCCATTTACTAGATATCAATCAAACAGCAGTTAAGTAGGAAATAAGAAAGCCTTGTCCCTTCTTATGCAGTGCAGTCTGTAAAGACATAGTCATCTCTTTTTTTGGTTCTACTTCTCGCCTTTTAACAGTTTTCTCCCCTAATGTTCATAATCCTGACATTCACATCTCCTTCTGCCCCAGGGTCCCTCATCAACAAGGATGTGTTACAGCTGAGTCTCCTAAAATGTTTCCATTTTCCTTATGCCCATTCTTTAGTGAACTGCTTTGCCGTATGGTACTTATGTCACATGATTGTATCTGTTATGGTCATGTCTAAAAGTTAACTGAAAGGGAGTTTAGTAGCACCAAAGCTAAAACTGTATGTAGTGCAAATATTTAGGAATTATATGAAGAAAAGTTATCTGCTTAAACATATATCTTTGCTAGCTGTCTTTATTCCCTTTATGTACTGTGAACATTGCTTTATGTACTATGAAAAGAATCGAGGATTTATTCTCATTCTGAAAAAGACATCCAAAATAGGTGAATCAGATGCTGTGGTGCCTGTATCTTTCTGCTGAGCAGAATGGGAGTCTGAGGAGATTAGCTCAGTTATATTCAAGTTCTAGAGTCAAGATGCCTGTGGTTAGGTGAGATGAATTTCTCCCCTGCTGACTTGGATCAGGTCCACTCAAGCAATGAAACTGAAACTTCTTACGCGGTGTCTCATGAAATTTCAGGCTGTAGTATCCACCAGAAATAGCTTCAACAAATTATGTAGGTTTTATTTTGTTTTGACCTTGTCAGAGCAATTCTGTACTTATTAATCAGAGACACAGTGTTTGCTGTTTAAATCAAATATTTTGATTGCATTGTTGCTCATGAGACCTACTTAGAGGCAAAAATGCCATTACGTCTCCCTTGGGATGGGAGAAAATAATATTGGCTGTGTTGATGTCTTTCCATATGAAGCTTTAAAAGCTGAGTTCTCAAATGCCCATGTGCATAGTAAGGGTAGAATCAAATACTTGAAGGCATTTATGCTTGTAAAATAATTTGAATAAATAGGATTTCTGTAAATTTAATAATAAACTTAGTTCAAAGGATGTATTCTATGGTTCATAGCAAATACCAAGTTTCATGGAGCTAATTTTCATGAAGCTGGAAGAATAAAAGCATGAAAAACAGTTAAGCATGTGGAAGCATTCTAGACTTTTAAAGTCATACCTTTTTGGGAGTATACTTTTTTCTTCTCTCAGATTAAAATTTACTTTTATTTCATTTTGTTTAAAACAAGGCTGTTAAGGTAATTTCTTCTGTTTTAAACCCAGTGGGCATCTCAGCCCCCACCCAGCTGCTTGCTTTCTTCCCTGCAGGGGGATGAGGAAGAAAATCAGATGGGTAAAAGTGGTTTTTAACCTTCTCATGGATTGAGATAAAGCAAAAGCTGCAGGTACCATCAAAGCAAAATCAGGAATTCATTAGCTAATTCACATTAGCAGGCTGCAATGGTTAGTTGGGAGGACAAACACCATAACTCCAAAGTCCCCTCTTCCTCCTCCTCCCTCCTGCTTTATATGCTGAGCATGACTCCAAATGGTGTGGGACATCCCTTGGATCAGTTGGGGTAGCTGTCCAGACTGTGTCCCCTCCCAACTCACTGTGCATCTCCAGCCTGCTTGGTGGAAAAACGTGAGAAAGAGAAAAGGTCTTTATGCAGTGTAAGAGCTGCTCAGCAATAACTAAAACATCCCTGAATGATCCAAGACATAGCAAGGTGCCAGCTATCCCATCCGAAATCTGTACACCTCTACAGTCATGTGCTTCACACAGAGTTGCAGAATTTGCCATGCTCTCACCTGTTAAGAGCAAAACAATGGAGGATAAAAAGAGACTTTTACAATTCAAATATGAGATTATTATCTGTCAGGTCGTCACGGTTTGAAAAAGTGTACCTAATGGGACAGATGTGGAAGCCAAGAGACACCAAGAGAGTTGTCTGGTTTTCTGCCACTCTATTTTTGTTTACAGCTACATATGAAATAGCAGTTCAGACAATAAGATCGAGTATTACAGTGTGAAGTACATGTAGCATATAAAAACCAATGAATGTTGCAATTGCAGGTACCAGATTGTCATCCCAGGACTTTGCTACATATTTGAATTCCCAGTTTAGGCTGAATAAGCACAACTTAAAGCTAGACTGTACTGTGAAGAGGTGAAAGTGTCGAAACAGCAGAATAAACAGGTTGTTAGAAGAGTTGTAAATAACCCCAGATTTCTGTCCTAGGCTATGAAGCCATAATGCCTATAAAGGTAGAGATACTACTCTGTATGAATATGTTTGTTTAAAAATGTTTAGTGAATGCAGATCAGTATCACGCAGTTTTAGTTTAGATTACAAGTGTTGTAAAATACATTCAAGATTATGAATCATAAATGAAGCAATAACTTCTGACTGTATAATTAATATATGTCCTGTTGATTCAATCTGTACTGCTGAAAGAGTTCGGTTCCTTCTTGTGCCAAAAACATTATCTTGTGTGTGATGAAGTCCACTGCATCAGAGAAAGAGATAAAACCAACCATCATGCTGTGTACATCTACATTTCAGGGAAAATACAGTGACACTTTTTGAAAGGACAAAGGAATCTTTATCTGATTCAACATAATTGAAAAGCTCTATATTCTCCATTAGATGGGCTCAGGAGAATTTTGACTCAAATATACAAAGGTTTTTACAATCCTAAATCCCACTGAAATCAAAGGAGCTGGAAATCTAAATGTGGTTCTTGCCAGTGGCCTCTCTTTGTCTGTAAACTCACAGACTGATTTCAGTTCTCCTTGAAGTGCTCTGTGCATAAAGTTCTTACCGATTCTACTTTGAAATCCTCAATGGTAAAGTTAGATGACCCATATGTTCACTGAAGCATGTCCTAGATATCTTCTGGTATCTTACATTTCAAAACGTTGATAGGCATAATTACAGGATGAAATTTCCAGCCTCCAGTGCAAGGTCAAGAGAAACTGAGAGCAGTTTCACAGGGATAGCCTGCACTGGCTTTAGTCCATGGAAGAAGCCACATGTCAGGTATTATGTCAGTAAGCAAAACTTCTAGCTGGATTTCTCCAGGAATGAGAGAGTGCTCAGGGACTTTGACAAACTTCGAGACTGAGCTGTGTGCTTAATTAATGTTATAGACTACAACAGAAGGCGTATTTACTATTTGCTTCTATTTGGGCAAGTTTAGAACTGTGCCAGTGATACCTTGATTAATTGTCTAGATACTGTTAAAATCTTTTGTCACTTCCAGCCCTGCCATTTGGTGTGGTAATAGGAACAAAATAATCTTCAGTTTCATTCATGCAACAGCTTGATAGTCTGTCCCTTAAAGCTTGCAATGAAGTCTGGACCTGATGTAGCAATGATCTTCCACAGCTACTGCTGGGAGGGGTGGAAAGGGAGGAGAAGAAGGAGCTTTCTTCCCTACATCACAGCAAACTCAGTAAAAGGACTACCATTATGCCTTCAAATAATGCAAATTAGTTTCAAAACCGGCAAGAAAGCATCCTTTTTTACCCTATCTGCGACTTGATTATGGTTCTTCAGCGTAACACATATAAATTTTTTCCAGTTTCTTCCTGGCTGTATAACTACATTTATTTCAGTATCTTTATAACGCCACAAAGTAGAAAAGAGTACACGTGAGGAAGGAATGAGTATCTATGCAGCATGGAATCTGACTTGAAAGTCAGATATAAAACCTGCAAAATACATGCAAAATGGGTTGGGTTTTTTCTTATTATTTAAAATTATTTAATTTTTTTCAATATATATTTGACACTATACTTCTGCTAAAATTTAAACTGCTGTAGAAAATGAAATTAAACAGCCACATTGATTATAACATGTTGTGTGTAGGCCATATATGGTATAGCAGAGCTGCAGATAAGGTAAGCACATAGATAAATGTGATGGAGTATTGTACAAGTGCACTGAGTTGGCACTGGTGCAAGGTACAGTGAAGTCTTTAAAGTCAGAAAGCACCAGTATTGAGCTAATAGTAATAAGGGCAAATGTCAGATGCATTAGCAACACTTCTGGGATGCTAGGTAAGAGTCTAAATGTCCAATTTAAAAGTAATATACGGCTACAACCCCAAAAGAAATAATTCATGGAAAGTTAATGATTTGAATATAACAGATCTTGGGGCTAAGTCAAGACACTAGGGCTTAAGAGATCTAGATTTAGTTTTTGCTTCGTAAAATACTTCCTCTGGGATTTTGAGGACGTAAATTACTTTGAGTTATCAAAGATCTCTTTTAAAATAAAGTACAGCATAAGTCTTACTTTTCTTTCTAAATGCAAGTTTTGGGATTCTTCAGCACAGAAATGGGTACTTTGTGAGAAACATGAGTTAAAGAAACATGCAGTGTCATTCTTGTTAGAATACTTAGTGAGTGATTGACAGTTAGCTAATACTCTTCCAGTAGATGATATATATTTACACAAATAATTTGGGTCACTACAATAGTAAATATGTTTTCGCTATATAATGTGAAATATGTGTTTGTGTATAAAAAATATACATATAATCATAAGTTATTATACTTTAAATACTATTATAAGCTATGCAATGAAATGTTAAAAAAAGTCCCCAAATTTAAAAGTTATTGTTCAGATGCTAAGCTTTGTCTGGAGTTCCCTTATATACAGGGGAATGTACAGGATATACACAGATAATAGAAGAGGGAAAACACTACATCTGGTGTGATGTGTCTATGCATTTTTAGTATAATTTTTTTCCTAAACAGATTATAAAAAAATGGGAAAGATAGATTTGTAGCTCATATAATAGCATTTTGATTTAACTTATAGGAAAATTACTACTTACAGTAGCACCACACTCACTGCCCCAACAAATGCTAGTAAAAAAGGCAGAAGCTAAATAACTTTCAAAAATCAGAAAACTTGTATTTCTCTCCAACAAAAGGGTCTGATTTTTGATTTTCATTGTAAAATCATATTGGTAAAAAGCCATATGTGGTGAATTTTGATAGGATCTGCAAAGATGTTTCAACAGTTGTGATCATTTGTTTAGTCCTCAAGTGAGCATTTTGCCAGACAATTGTTCTGGAATATAAGTTTTTTTGGTCTTGTTTATTTATGTTTAAATCAGCTTAACTTTTTTTTTAGTCCTTCCGCTTGTAGGTACTTGCCATCTGGCTGATAGTGTTGACTTTTTTTCTCCACGTCTTCCTCATACAAATTCAAATTGTGAGATCTGAAGACTCCAAGATCTGAAGATGATTGTTTCAATACAGATAACCGTGTGAGGACAAAGAGAAACCCAAAATGGGATGAGGAGATTTTAAAATGAGTTTTATGGGGAAAAAGTTAGAAAAAGACCTTACTTAAGGCACAAGAATAACATAAATGTTCAAAGTGGGGAGCGCAGGGGGCGGGACAGACGAGAGTTCTGTGCTGTAGCTGTAGCACAGCTATGACAATAGTGTTGTAGCTGTAATTAGTTTTCAGGAACTACAAGTCACTGACATCTTAGAATGTAAGTATTGTGGATTTACAGTAGTGTTGGAATTGAATCAAGCACAGTTACCATAGGTCTCCTAAGAAAGTCTTGTTACCAGTTCTGGGAATCCTTGTTAAAATTCACAGAGTTCTTGTTTGTCCACTCTTCCATCTCGTCCAGGTTTTCTGTAAGATGGCTCACCCTTCTGACACATCCTCATGATCCAATTTAGTGTCATCAGCTAACTTGGTGAGGGTACTTCAATCCCAGCCACCAGAACATTTATGAAGAGGTTTAAAATAATGTATGACTATGTTGATTGTGTTTAGGACTAGGTTAAACTGCATTCTTTTTGTAGGAAACTCACCTGAATATGGAGTTTGTTAGGAAAATTTAAAAAGTTCATTTGTAACCTACAACTCCCACTTCTAAGTAAGACCATGTATGCAGAGTATTCTCTATTTATGATACTTTCTAAATGGTTTTTTTCATCAAACATGGCCAAAGACTTCTGCCTTACTATGAAAGAAATATAGCAATGTGTAAGGTTTCCATTTCCTTTGTTAGCAGTTAGTGTGTGGTTTAAACAAAATAAAGAAAGTAATTCAAAAGACTTCCAAATTTGTGTGTGTGAGGTCGCAATATGATATAAATTATTCTGCTTTTTGGCTTCTTTTAATATATTTTTTCTTTCTATTAAAACAAAAAATGATTAGTCAAAATGAAAACCCTTTTCCCAGCAGACTCAGTTTCTCATATTCTTATATTTTATTGTGAACCTTGTGGTATCATTTGACATCTTTAAAGAAGAGTAATAGCCAAGCTGCAAACACATGCCAGCTACAGAATACAAACCTACAGTATATTAATCTGTTGACCTTTGCACTTGGAAAATATCTAGGTGCTCTTTATGTATAAAAGCCTATCAGCAGTACCCTGCTACAATGTTATATATAGTAAGTGCTGTATATATCAGTTGATCTCTATGTATAGTTTATGGCATCTAAGGTGTAGTAAAGGGATACATCAGGGTTTATCATCTGCACCCTGCTGGTCACTTGACAGGCATTTCTGTTTAAGATATATGTCAAAGAGTAAAAAGAAAGTGTATTGAAAGAAGAAAGGTATCTATTAAAACAGTACAACTGGCAACATCTGGGAAGCCCATCAATAGAATTTTATAGCTCGCATTTGCTTGAAGTTAAGGTTTATTACATGAAATGTGTGGTAAAAGAATCATGTCACTTCTCACCCAGTTGTTATAGCAGAACATGAGGAGTGTGTGTTGTATCCATTCCTACGATAAAAGTCACTTCTGTATACACACACGCACATATAGAGAGAGATATATATACACAACACACCCACCAAGTGGTTCATCTGGCTGGTGTGTGCTAAATAGTGAATAAAGCCAGATATGAATCAAAGTTTAATGTCCAGCTATACAAAATTATTTAAAAAAAAAAAGCAAAAATGTTCTTCTACAGGATCAGTATACACTGATATTCTTTGGATTGTATGTAGATTAGTGCACAGTCATTGCTAGAAACATTGTAAATCTGATACTACTGTGTGTTTGTTTTAAATGATAAATGATCAGAACATATTGAATAGCATGGTTAGAAAAAGAAAGCTGGAGCTACTTCTTGCATGCTAGGGGAAAAATATGACGAGTTATTAAAGCTTGTTTAAAGGACAAACCCTCAGAAGTTCCTTAAAAAGACTCAGAATCCATTTATTATCTGATTTAACATGTTAACAACTTCTTTTACAAAAGTGACACTAAAACTTAGAAATACACTTGAACTGCACTAGAAGGATATATTGATTTCCTTCAGTTTCAGCAGTCATGATCAAGATGCAATTTCTCCTGCCTTAAATTCTAAAACGTAGAAATTTTTCACCTTCCCTTGTATATAGACTGTCTGAGCCTTTCAAAAGATGTGGAAGCTTTTACTAGTTTCAGGATCATTCCTTGCCCTTTATAACGGGCCATATTTCAGTTTAGGAAAACATCATATCTTGAAGATTGAAGAAGAAATTCAAAGGAACAAAACTAAACCCTGAGCAATGTTTAAAGAAAACCCTTTCCTTTTCATTTTTGAAGATTTTGGTAGAAATGATGAATAGACTCATTTCCACCCTCTCAAATAAGGGATTTGTTATGGAGGTCACATATTTAGTGCATCGCTTAATCACTATAATGAATATGAGCAAAAAGTTATTATAATGAAGCATGTGTAGAAAAAGGAAGTCAAAATTACTACTCCATTAAGAAATTGCAGAAACTATTCCTTTCTCACCAGATATGAGAGCCACTCCATCCCGTTTTATTCCAGTAGAAGCTGATCTCTATTCAGGATTTCATGGATAGAAAGCCTGGAAATCAGAATACTTACTTAGACAGCTAACTATGTACTTTTTATCTTATTTAGAAAATTTTGGTGAGAAGCCCTCAGGCTCCATTTTAAAAGTAGTACAGTTAGTTATTTTGGAAATGATTAAACCTTATTACTCATACTCTTTTCTAGGCAACTGTTCTTCTCTTTTGTCAGAGGTTTTTAACTGGGTTAGGCTTAGAGTAGGTTTTATTACAGAGCTGGATTAATTTGCTGAATTGTCCCATATGGTTAGAACATTTGGTTCTTTTAAAACGGGAATTATCTATGACTGTGGACTATAAAAAATGTTTAAAAAAATTTTACATGCATAAGAACAGAATAATATTCAATTATACCATCAGTTAGGTGAATTATATTGCTGTTCAGTAACTTTTTTTTATTATAATAAATATGAAGACTCCTGAAGCTGTCCAGATTTTAGAAATTAGAACTGAAATAATCCAAATAATAAAGCCCGTTGCTAAAGAGTCATGAGTACAAAAGGAAAATCATAAATATAAGATCCATAGGGTTTTTTCATTATATAAAAAATGCCAAAGTTGTTGTTATATTCAATTATTTTAGAAAAAATTTGTTTCAATAGCTGTGGAACAGATAAAAGTTAATAGGTCAAGGTAGGAGTGAGTTTAAGACTAAAGTATAAAATGGTTAAATGAATAAAAGCTTATTTTTGTTCACAACCACGGCTGCCTTGTGGGTAAACATTTTCTATCATTATTTATTCTAAGTTGTTCTGTTTTTCTGGTATTGCATGAAATGCCTTATGGGTCTTATACCATGCAGAGACAACTTCACACACAAGTGAAAACAGAATGACACAAATGGCTATTCTGAGCTTCTTAGGCATCTTTTTCATTGTCAGCATTAACTCTTCCACTCCCAAATTGAGCTAGACATCTTAAAAAACCAATTTCTCAGCTACTTTTATTTTTAGAGTCTTATTTATTAAAAGGACAAAAATTTTACTATTTACTTATGATGATATGTCATGTACTGAGGACAATGCAGAATAAAAATGCATGTTCTGAGTCCAACAGTTACAAAGAATTACATTAGGTAAGCTTAATTCATATGTTATATAGCCATATTAAATAGATACATTTAATTTAAATTAATTTTAAAATAATAATTTTAAAAATGCAATTAAGAATTAAATACAGCATATTTTTTTCTGATTAGTTTTTTTTAAAGGAGAATGGAGCAGACTGGAACCAAACAAGCCCATCCCCTTCCCCCACTCCAATCTTTCCATGTGTCTTGCAGGTGTTAGTACTTACAATCCCCTACTTGCTGGCAATTATCTGTCATGGTATTAGTTCTATTTTGATTAATTGCCATAATGCTTTTCACAGTATGAAGCAATTTTAAGTTTATGATGGGTGGGGCATAAAGACATCACATTTTAAATAATAGCTTTCATGCTATAGAGTAGTTCATGAGCTCTCAGTTTCTGTCTGAAACTTTTCCTGAAGTGATTTTTGATACCCATCACATTATAGCACTTTCTATATCATGTCTTATTCACCTAAGGTTTTATCTTTAGATTAACAGACGGGTAGTTTGGATTATTTTTAATGGAGGAGGAAATCTCATTATATAGTGAGAAGATGAGTATTTCTGAAATTAAAGATAATAAGCCAAAGGCATTAAGCTATCAGCTGTCTTAACAGCTAAGATACTGGCACTTCTGAACATCAAAGCTTGGTCTAAATTGTCTCTATTATTTCTAGATTAGGAAAAAAAAAAAAAGAGCATCCAGTCTAAAAAATTATCTTTGTCAGGAAATTACCATATTTTCCACTTTTTGCATCTACACACTATGGCTATGGATTGTGGTTGCTGAAATTGTTTGACTAATAATAGAGTCACATTTTCTTGACTCTTTTGCATTATGCAATAGTTTGATTGTTTTTTAAATGGGAAATTTTATACTGAAATGAATAACCCTGTACCATAATGTGAAACTTTGACTGTCATTTCTCATAAGTAGAAATAGGCAATATTTAATATTTTAACGATCAGAGAAACAGGAACATTGAGATGTGTATTCCACTTGCTTGTCATCTATTCTCTAGGCCTGAAATGAAGCACTGCTTGACAATTGCAATGCATTACAGAGTGAGGACTCAGATTTTGCAGTTTCCATCATCTGCTTTCAAAGACTATGTATGCATATAAATATATGTAAGAAAGATCAACATCTATATTCATGAAGGTGATTTCCACAGACAACACCTGATGTTTTCCAGAAAATACAAATAGCCATGTCAAAATCGATTGGAACACACAAGACTAGAAATGATTCTCAGATTTACAGTGAGACTCCCATTTGCCCCTATCTATAAGTGAAGGTATGTTTTCAATTCATCCATACATGAGAGCAAAAGTTCTATGAGATTTAAAAATTACTAGCTTTAGCAACTATTAGCCATTTTCATACCTCAGAAATTAAGAGATCACTGCATATTCATATACTTAAAGGATATCATACCATCCAAAATTTGAATGATTACACTCTGTCGCTACTATAATTTTTAAAGGTTGTCACTGACATTACGTATTTCAGTGTCTTAGCAGGACATAATTTTCAGAAATTTTCAGATTTTCGATGCATCTTTCTACTTAAGTTTGTTATGACTCTTAAGGGAAACAAATGACTTTTTTTTTTTCCCCTATAACATAGAATTATAGAACCATAGAATATCCTGATTTGGAAGGAACTCACAAGGATCGTTGAAGTCCAAAGCCTGGCCCTGCACAGGACGCCCTGAGTCACATCATGTGCCTGAGAGAATTGTCCAAACACTCCTTGAACTCTGTCAGGCTGGTGCTGTGAGCACTTCCCTGGGGACCCTGTTCCAGTGCCCACCCACCCTCTGTGTGAAAAACCTTTTCCTAACATCCAGCCTAAACCTTCCCTGACTCAGCCTCATATAATTCATTTGGGTCCTGTCATGGTATATAAAACACAATTTAGAAACAAAGTAAAACATATTCAAATCAAAAATAGTAAAAACTCAAGCAAACAAACAAGCCAACAATAAAATTGGAAAGTACAATGAGTAAGATGCATCTCATGCAGGATGATGATACCCACCTTTATGCTAGAATGAATATATATTGTTACTTTTAATTAAACATTAAATTAATTCCTTCTCCCCTCTTTCCTTTTTTTTTTTTTTAATGTAAACCAACAAGATACTTAACAAAGATTTTAAACAAGAATGGAAAAAGGCAAATAAAAGTGCAGTCCATTCTTTCTTTTACTTCATGGAAAGACTTTAAATTTGTTAATTGTCACAAACCTACACAACATACTTTAGTAATGAGTTTTGATTTTAAATCCAAAAGGATTAGTTAAAATCATGGATTAAAAATGACAACAATTAAACTGGAAGAGAATGACACTTCCCTAAGAAAATTTTCATCCCATGAAGTGTACTGTAACTGCTGGAAAAGATATTCTGCTCTTACTGCAGAATCTCACCTGCATCAAAATGTTTGCTTAGGGTGGAACTGGCTGTGAGAGGTGAAATAGGTCCACAGTGTCTTTGTTTTGGAGACAGCAGATCAGCAGATGCACGGCTGAACTGAAGACCATGGTGGAGCATTCTTTCAAATTCATGCAGACTATCATAGAAATTTATCCAAGATTGTTTAGTGAAGTACAAACTATGGGGATAACCTGAACAAGTCTGATGTCCTCTGCTGTACCAGAGTAGGTGATCCTACCAGTCTCCTCTTGTCTTCAACGAATCGAGTAACCACGGCAGTAATCAGAGGCTCAGCCCAAGGAAAGGTCTAAGAAGCACAGAAAGAGTGAAAGATAATAGGGGAAAAAAGATACACATTTGCATTTCTAATCCAGTCCACCCAGCTGCCAGTTTCTCACAACTCCAAGCACCTGTCCAGAAGTGTCTGGCTGGAGCTTTGTGCAAAAAGGCTTCTTACATGGATATGCTTGCCTAAAACCAGAAATTCCTTAACTGGTGCACAGCATGTTTCCTCCTTTCCAGTTCATCAGCATTATTAATTTCATCCCTCAAATTTTTTAATAGCCACTTCTTTTCATTTTTCAAAATTTATGCAGACGTTTGGCATACGCTAAAACCATAAACACTTTGTCTCTCTTGAAATACATATTTAGTAATAACTTTCACCTTCAGCAGACACCTTATAGTTACAATGGCTTAGATTCTTTGACAATGTCAGTGTGATATCTCCAGTAATGTTAAGCATTTTTATGTAAAGCTTTCATGTTGGGATTCAGGAACTTTTGAAATTGTTTTGAATGAGAGAGCCCTACAGCTGATTTTTTACTTACAAAAAAAAAAAAAAGGTTTGTTTCCAGTAATGGCATATCAGACAGCTTGAAGTATACCATTTCTCAGAAATGTTATTTCAGTTAGATGTGAACGGAATTTGAACTTGTATGGAAGATTATGGTAAGTGAACTATGTGACTGACAACATATTATAATGGAGCAGTGCAGCAGGAACAGATTGTCAATAGCAGTTTGCTCATTATGGGATTCCAGACGAGATGTTGAAAGATAGTGGTTCAGATCTGACTTGTTTCCACTCTCTTCTCTATCTGTATATAAAGCCTAATCAAAGTAAAATGGGTTGCAATAAAGGTCCATGTAAATAGCGAAGAATTTGATTAAAATAATGTGCTATATTAAAATAAATTAAAGTTAGTTCTAAAGGTGAAGACCATATATTTAGAGATTTATACTGTAGTTTTAGTACTGAGAACAATTCAAGGTGAGAGAGTAACATGTCAGAGGTTAAAATCAAGTAAGTGTTCCTAAATTACCTAGAACCTAATGTCCTCTTCTATGTTTACAAAAGACTGTATTCTAAGACGAAATAGTCTCTGTCAGGACACCATTTCTGCCAGGAGACAGACAAGATCAGCCTAATATTAACTTGAAACTAAACTTGCACAGTCTGCTGAGAAAATACAGTTCTGTTTATTATAAGGGTTCTCAAACACTTGCTTGATTCATTCTGCAATGTTGCTTTGAAGGAAGGCAAGGACATCTGAGAGAGGATGTTGCTATTCAACATTTTCTACTAAGAATACCCCAAAAATAAAGAACTTGAATTTATTAGCATATATTGATTATTCCTGTCCATGCCTTCTGTGTGTCATATATTAGTACATACTTTTATAAAAGCACACTGATATCTAAAGTTCTAGTGCTTTCTCTTTGTCCAAGAATGAAATTTGGATTTCTTTATTAATTTAAATGTCCACTATTCTGGTTTTTTTTCTCAGACTGAAGGTCTGAACATCCACTCTGATATACATGGCCTCCCCTGAAACAGAAGCCCTACATAAGAAACAGAATACAGCACTTTATTTGTGATTATTCCAGCTTCTAGAGAGAAAACTGAATCTGTGATGGACTAATATATTTAATAATTTTTAAATGGTAGTAACTCTAGTTCTAATACGGCACACTCAGATGCAGTGTAACAGCAAAGTTTTCAATTAGCTTGCTTTTTTGTCTCTCAGGAGTTTTACTCCCTTACAAGGATTCTAGTTAGATTAGAGTTCCCCTATAAGTTAGATATCTGCTCTTTAAAAAGCACATCTGACTTACTTTTGAGTCATCAGCCTGATTGGTGAAAATCCTTCTGGGATAATGAAGAGAAGGTAAGGCTCTTATAACCATTTGTAATCATTACTTGTATTAGGTTCTCTCTGCATTAAGAAACCTACATGAGAGGTATACCACTGGTGGTTTATGTAGCAGATAACAAATCACACATCTTATTTGAAAGCAGTGAGAGAACTGCCACTTAGGAGCTCATATCACTGAGCTAACTGGCTAGTGCTCTGTTAAAGGTATTTGTAATGTTTCCTGCCTTCACACTGGCTCCACTGATTATTTGTCTAGAAAAAGACATGACAAAGTTTTGGAAATAATAACCAAACGAGAACATTGTTTGTCCTACTTCTTCTGTATATTAATTTGAGAAACCTTTGTCACCATTTCCCCAAAGAAATTAGGGACCGATTTTAATGATATTTTGTCAGTGAACAAACACCTCCTTTCTATCTTTCTAAGTGATTATGAAGCTGTCTCTAATCATCACACTGTGATATATCATATTTTATTCCAAAATTTTGATTAGTCTACTACTACATAAAGAAACCCTCTGCCAGTTCTGGACTATTTCATTCTGTCATGTAATTATTCTTCTGTTCCTATCTTACTCTGATTAGAGAAGCATATGCTTAACTTCATCAAATGCTTAGAACGGGAAAAGTTATTTTTAAATGTGGAAAATATAAAAAAATAGAATTAGAGACATCACTTGGGATAAAAATTTCTTAGGGTAGTCAGAGAGATGGGTGTGTGACAGAGCCTGGAGTTCAGTGTGCAGGCTTTTTTTTTGTTTGTTTGCTTGCTTGCTTTTTAATATTAAGCAATTTTACATTTTCTTGATATTATTTTGGAAAGCAGAGTCCAAAACGTACTTTTGAACATAGAGGATAATACTAGTGACTGTTTTAGAATCAAAAAAATCCTGTTACAGATGTATTTAATGAATAATTAGACTGAGATAATGGAGAATAAGTTCAAATACAAGGAAAAACGAAATCGCATTTGGCCGGGGGAGCACATGGTTAAGTTGTACTGTTGTGCCAACCATAGTCTTCAGCTGAACTTCTCTGATTATTTGAAGGCATGAGGGAACAGAAAATTCTTGGCTGAGGATCAAATAACATGACTAAAAGAGGAAGGGGAGAAAATTAAGAAGAGAGTGGAATTAAAGAATAGCAATTTTAATTGTAAACTTGATATAAACCGGATATTCACATATTGTGTAAATCTGTCATTCTGGTTTTATACCAGGTATTCCATATTTCCTACTAAAATTATATTCATAATGCTTATACATTAGAGGTTGGTGAATTCATGCCTTTGATTGATTCCTTGGCTTTGAAGTAAGAACACAAGATAATCAAAGGGTGTCTGTGACAGGCACATAGGGCAGGTCAAGGTGCAAAAATCAAGATGCTCAAAAATGTTTTTCGAGATTAGATAAAAGCAATTTTAAAGGCAAAAGCATTCTTTTATTTAATCATTCC
Organism: Ptilonorhynchus violaceus; assembly: GCA_013397565.1. Taxonomy (NCBI): domain Eukaryota; kingdom Metazoa; phylum Chordata; class Aves; order Passeriformes; family Ptilonorhynchidae; genus Ptilonorhynchus; species Ptilonorhynchus violaceus. The sequence continues at coordinate 27,710 of VZRJ01002784.1, forward strand.
TCAAATTTACATTCAACATCACTGAATGTTTACATTCAGCATCACTGAACGGTTTTCTCCTGAGGCCCATCCTGCGTCACACTAATAAAATCATCTGAGACTGCATCATCTGCATATTACCACGATATGTCTCATCTGATTCTGGTTAAGTGAAGCATCAAAACCAAACCAGGCAACAGCAGCACCTCTCTCAGCTGGATCCATATTCCAGAACCAAACCTGGAAAAATAGACTCAGTTTCCAGATTTGTACTGAACTGCAGCGTGACAACTCTGGACTAGCTCAAGCTCTTACATTTTAAAGATGAATATTACAATTATTATGGTCTCTGTATGAGTGTTTTCTTCTTGTTCCCTTGATCATCTGAACAAACTAAGCAAAGAACATCTACATTAAATCACTGAGCTCTCAAAATTCATATTTTATATGTTAACTTTGTTATAAATTCTAGCTTTTGATTTCTGGTGGGGCATACACTTGAGTAATGCTTACTGAAAACAAAGAAACTCATGCTGTTTGAAACAGGAGCTACCAGCACTTATTGTATCACAAAATGAAGTCATCTTTAGGCAGGCATAAGCTTTACTTCAGTGAAAGTTTCTTATCATCATTGATACACAATCACACAGCTGACAATGGGCCAGGAACAAATATTTCCCTTAACTAATCAAGCAAAAGCTTGAATGTACGTCATAGTTTACAAGGCCCTTTGTTCTATTCATGGTATAGAACGTAATTGTGTTACTTGAAACACGAAATAGCTTTCTGGTAAGAATTCACTAGAATATGAGTATTGCACATACCACACCATTTAAGTATCTTCACTAATGAGCTAATATTTCTCAAGCTATTTAAGCATATGGAGGTCATTATTTACAGTTGAGTTTATAGAGGGGTTGCTGTTTTCCATCCATAGCTGCTGTAAAGTGAGATGGGCTGTGAAGGAACTTCTGAAGTGTCTGAAGACTTCACATGTACCAGCCAGAAAGTTTTCCCTCTTCTCTCTGTTTGGTTAGTAGTCCCAGGAGGCATTAAAAGTAAAATGGGTTATAAAATAGGACATATGGACAAACTTGCTGTTGCAGCAGGTATGGATTATATAATAAGAGACATCAAATAGCTGACATGAAAGGAGCACCAGCTAGGTGCCCAGTCACCCTGTGATACTGACTTGGAGAGTTTCTACGGGCTCTGCTTGGATCATTGACATTTATCCACAGACAAGAAATCTGAAAGTTTGTCCTTATCTTTGAAGCTGTCCTCTTGATCTGATCTCCTACCTGCCAGCCAAGTCTTCAAACATGCAGCTATGCCAGTTCACATCTCGACATGTAGGTAAATAAAATTACTAATACGCAGTAGGACTGGTGTGACTATTCCAGTTCCCTAAGACAAGTTCAAAACATAGGGCAAAACTTATGGTGCCATATTACTGGTTTTCAGTCTTAGTAATAATGCTGCTGTGACCTTCTAGACACTGTGATAATTAAAAGAAACCCACTGCTATTTTCTGTATTTTCCTGTGATGTTTCAGACTTGACGTGCAATTGAAAATATTACTTATAAAGCTACAAATATTTGTGAGTTTCTTCCCCTGGAAAAAAAATAATATGTTGTATTATGGCTATATTTTGTGACTCTCTGGAAACAATTCTTCAAAAAATCTGGTTGAAGTTAAATTTCTGATCATCTAATATTTCACAAACACATCACTTCTGTCCAAAATCAGCAGATTTTGCAGGTTAGTGAAAAAAAATTATAACAATAAACAGATCCTGGCCTGATTCAAAAATTTGCCTTTAAATGTATCTGAGTTTGTACTGCAAATTCAAATGACCAGTGGATCTTGTTGCTTAAAGTTTAGTCAACTTGGAGTGAAATCCAGATATTTTTCTACCTTTTTTTCAGCTCCTTTACGATGTCCCTATAACCTACTGTAGTGACAGTGGAAAAAGCCACCCACAAAACTTAGCTATTTAGCGGTTTTTTATTTGTATCTTGAGCAAGGCAGAACAATTCAAGAAGTATTTGTTTTGTTTCCTTTGTTTTCTGTTTTAGCTTCCTTGAAAGCATATAATTATTTCATGATTTTATAGGAATTAAGAAATTATTTATCTAGGCCCACAATTTTTTAACTTCAAAATTTATGCTTAAATTCCACTGGGATTTATAGATTAAACACATGCTTAAAGTGACTATGTAATTAGATGTTTTGCTGAATTGGATTTTTAATTGCTAATTTATTTTTAGTAAAGTTTTATTGACATCCCTGTTTATTTAAAGGAGCTATTTAGGTTTTCAACATAAGATTTCATTTGCAGAATTTGTGAAGAATTACCTACAGTAAAGCAGTGAGGTAAAATCAATTATGAAGAACTTAGAGACAAAATCAAACAGGGAGCAATAAAACTGAAACCCCATGTATTTCTTTTGGAATTTTTCCATTCTAATAAAGGTGAAGTTCACAAATACATAATTTCATCTATGAAGTTCTTCAATATCTGTTTTCCCTCATGTACAGTGAAGTAACTTTATGGCTGGTAAAGGCAAGAAGGGTTGGGTTGGGGTTTTTGTTGGTGGTGGTTTTGGGGTTTTTTTCCAATCAAAGTCTGCTTTGTCACAATAAAAATGACATTGTAAAAATAAAATAATGAAAAGATGAAGACATAATGAAAAAGATTAAAAATGAGACTTTACCTTTATGAAGAGGCAACAATATATAGGTCTCCTTTCTAATAGAGAAGGAAAATTACTTGCAAAATTCTCAAACCAAACAAGAGACTTCAAAACTTCCAACAAGATTTTTTTTTTTTGTTAGCAATATGGGAGAACAAATAACAAAGCATGTTGCAGGAGAGAAATGCAGAAATTTCACAAACAGAATTATTTGAAACTATGAATCTGGTTTACTGGCAACATAAAACAGACTTGGCATAACAACAATGCACAACCGGTCACAGGACAAAAACCATCTAGCTTGGTATAAGCATGACCCCTATCAAAATTCAGTAAGGCCACATTGCATTTACCAGTGATCGTATTCATGACTGGATATCCTGGTGGCATCCATGTGCTTTTGTGTATGTTTAAAAGAAAAGATACAATTGCTGACAAGAAAAATATATGTACTCACCCCTTTACAGGACACTTGTTTCACCCAATTTTTTTGGGTGAAAAAGGTTTCACCAACTCTTTATTTAGGTCTATGTAATTGCTTTCAGTATTGTCTTTTTTGGACTAGTCTTCCCCCTGCTGATACTGGGAGGAAGCTGCTGTCCCTGCCTAGGAGCTGCCTGAGAGGCTCCAGGTGGGAGAGAGGTGGAGGCTGTGGATTCAGGCAGACTGGGGATCCAGGCACAGAGCAGGCCACTGGCAGTGCCCACACGGGCTGCAGTGGCGGCTGACTTCATCTCCCTTCAGAAAGCACCGCCCTCAGCACTGTGGGTGTCTATGTTCTATGTAAAATGAGTATATCAAAGTGCATCTTTGATATATTTTTGTGATTTATAAGGTTTACACATTTTTATTTTTTGTTACAATTGTTCTAGCTACAAGTAGAACATTTAATATCCTGAAGTCAGACATTGTGTTTTAATGAAACCAAGAGGGTTTCATTACACTGAGGCAATGGCCTCTTTTCCTAATTTATCTTATATGTAAAAGTCCTTTGGAATTAACACAAGAATCTGTAGAAAGCAAAGTACATTGAAAGCCATTCAAATTCAGGTTTTGTATACTGTTCATTGTATGCACTTCCATCTGACATTTTACCTGGGCTTTTGTTTGAAAAGGTGTTGAAAAACAGAAAACAGACAAAGCCTTTGGAGCAGCCAAATCCATCAGCTTAGTCTCAGTGCTGTGCTAATGTCACCTTGTGGCTTCCTTTTTGTTGTGAGAGTAGGAAAATTCTTACCTTTTCCTGTAATATATGGATACCTCCCATGCAAGTTGACAGCAAAAACCCCTTCCTTCTCAGTACCTCCTCGAGGTTTCTCAATGAAATTACCTCCAGTCTGGCCTTTCTCTGTTGTAGACCTTTGCACTAGGTCTGCAAAACAAGAACAAAGAATTTGTAAATAGCCAAAAAAAACCCCAAAACAACACTCTCCATATTAGTTTTGTACCAGTGTAAATGCTTGCATAGGTATAATGGAAGGCCACAGAAAATACAAGAGCTACACCAAGAAGCAAGATTAAAGAAACGTCATTCTGCATTGCCGAAGACAAAAGCAACTTTTTGGCACTATCAAGTCTGAGTACCTTGTGGGAGAATTCCTCATCACTGGCCATTTCACTTGAACTTGGTATCTCACTAGGGAAACATATTAAATATTTTTGTGCATTTAAAATCTGTCCAGAAATTCCAGATCAATTACGTGTATATAATAATCTGAAGGGATCATAAAAATGCATGTAGAATTCAGAGTGGATTAAATCAAAAATTGACATAAGCTAAAAAAATTCAGATTCCTTAGAAAAACACCTCAACCAGTAGACTGTTTCCCAAACTTTTTGGGAGCAGAAACTCACTAGAAAACTAAGCATAATTCTGTGTCTAACTAAAAAATTGGTAACATTATCTACTGCCAAAAGGAAATCTCCTGAGGAGTAGTAGTATTTTTCTCAAATATATCACCCAAAAGATGTCATCCAAATAATTAGCTGATAGTGTTAAAAAAAATGAAGACTGGAATCTTGCTTATTTAGGGAAATGACTTTAGTATTTAGAAATAATGGTCCAATTCTATTTCCTCTGAAAACCAAGGCAGCCACCCAAGGCTGGCAGGTATAAAATAAGCTCTACAAGATCTAAAGCAGCAGCTGGGGAACACACAGGATAACAGAGGGCCTCCCACATGGCCTGTGACTGGCCTCTGCAGGAGCAGCTGAGCAGGTCTCTGGGTGTGTTGTTGCATGGGCCAGGTCTGCCCTACCTCTTCGGGGAGCTTGGAAGTGAGCAACTCTGCCTGTTATACGTCTCATGTCTGATCATGGAAACACAGAATCATGGAATGCTTTGGGTTGGAAAGGTCCTTAAAGATAATCTAGTTCCAACCCCTCTGCCATGGGCAGGGACAACTTCCACTAGATCAGGTTGCTCAAAGCCCCCTCCTACCAGGAATGGGGCATCTACAACTTCTCTGGGCAACCTGAACCAGTGCCTCACCATCTATGTCAGGAAGAATTTCTTCCTGACATTGGGTCTAAACCTATTCTCTTTTAGTTTAAAACCACTAACCCTCGTCCTATCACTCACTCCCTGATGTCTAAATCTGAGGTCTGCATCTCATCCTGAATAGATTAAGTCTATAGCCTGTAGGTTCCTCTGTGAGAAAGACTCTTGATCCTCTATCCACACAGACTTTGTACCTCTGTTGTCAACATGAAACAGTTCTGTCTTACGCAATGTCCTAGTAAGTCCTCTGCTGATGAGGCTGACAGACCACCCCTCTCTCTCTTCTCCTGGAAATCATCTCCATCTTTTTTTCCCTTCCCACAGCTGTCTGTAGCTGGAAGATTTTCCAGAGAAACTTTGATCTGTTGACAAAAGGTCAACAGCTAAAGATATAGCTCATGACCTGAGTATTGCTTCAAAAGAATACTCTTCAGATGGTCTCTGCTGTACATACAAAAAGATGACAAGTGAGAGGTCTGACTTGGCCCTCCTTGTGAGGGAAGCTAGGGAGTGATGATTACGGTGTTCAGTCAGCTCATGTGTTGGCATTATGCTGATGAAGACACAGTACCTGGAAATTTCAGAGGGACTCAATACACTAGGTAGAAAGATAACTTTAAAGAAACTGTGTTGTAGACCCGCTATGTAAGAGGATGAGGCTGAGCTGATAGTCGGACTTAGTTGAAAAACCAATAACCACACCGCTTTTCACACTGAAGCATGCTTCTCCAGAGAGGGAAGGATAGCTGGAGAGAACAGAATCGCCAGTCTCAGTCCACATTACACCAGGAATGAGCTCTTCCTACCTTAGGGGTTAGAAAGCTAATGATGCAGAAGAGTACAAAAGAAATTAAAAAAAAAACAAACTAACAACTAAATACTTTAACATTTAACACTAAATTTTATATTTCACTTGGTCTGCTCTTGGCTCATTCAAAAAAACAAGCCAATAGTACCAAATCGAGGTTGTAGCAAATTTCATAGTGAATATTTTTCATTAAAAGTCTGAATCCAGAATCATCCAAGGTTATCCAAGGGTGAATCAGCTTAGGTAGAACTTTATATAGAAAAGCCCACCAATTACTAGTAAATTATGCAAAAGAGAAAGCTAACTTAAATAATCTATTAGAATTCAATGGTAATTCTGCATATTTTCTCTTCTACAGCTTCTCTCCTTAGTCCTGTAATAATGAACTCTCTATGAAGAAAATACCATGACATTTCAACACATACAGTTAAAAAAAAAAAAAAAAGGCGCAAAACACCCTGGGACCAAAATAAATCAGTTTTTGCCTTATGTGAACTAGTGCACAAGACAGAATTGGACAGCTTGAAAATGAAGTTAACACTTTTCTAAACAAGCTGTCATATAGAAGTAAGAGATGGCAATTACTTCATAGAGAAGACAAGAAAATATCATATGCTATACTTGGTTGTGTTTTCACATTTTTCAAGCCTTTGTCACTCCTCCTTTCTCTAATCATACAGTCTATTTTCTTTATTCATCATCTGACAATCTTTCCTGAGAGAACGGAAGAAGAAAGTTATGAATAAAAGACTCCATTTCTTGTCTTGTTCATAAACAACATACTAAGTTTGAAAGAAGGCTTTCACAGCAATTTTAACAGCCAAATATAACAGCTCATTTGGAGTCTTACTTTGCATGCAGCCAAAAAGTTGATCCAGATAGATGAAGAATTCTGAAAATATGGTGGCAAATTCCTCTTTTATTCAATATACAAAGTACAGCCTGACTAGTTATAAGGAAGCTGTAGATGAAATTTTCAAAGATGTCATGGATATAGTTGTACACAATTTCCAAACATCCTAATAATACTTAGACAACAGATCACCCTAAGAAATACTGAAAATATTAACTCTAACTAGTAAAAGTGTTGACTTTTATGTCCTTTATCATGTCCTTTCCACTAAAGACTATATTTCACAGACGATGCATAACACCTCACACAGGATAACACATATATATTGAATAAAATACCTGAATCTGAGTCTGTAATAATATTCAGGACAGTGACAGTACATAAGGATTATTTTTATTTGTTCCATATAACTACTTTTAAGGTTTCATCTGTTCAATGTTTAACGTATTTGTAAGCCATAGTTTTTTGAATAAATCAGACCAAAATAAACACTGACAACTCCTGATGAAGATATGAAAAATGCAGGTTTGTTCTTTACTTCAAATCCAGTTTCTGAATCAGTGTGTTAACGGCTTATTAAATCATACTTTGCACATAAATATGTATATATGGATATGAAAATCCAAGTAGAAATATTCCAACAGCACAGTGGGAGACTAGAAAATGATTAAAATATCAGGACAACTGGGATCTGAGGTGAGGGAAGAATGGCCATTTGACTTTTGGCTGACACTTCCAGCCATATGTGACACTTCCAACCATATGTTATAATGAATGTAAAAAATCAAATTATACACTTGACTGAACAACATCATGGGAAAATTTGTAGTCCAATTTGTTTCTTTGAACTGAAACTGATACCAGATTTCTAAATATGATGGCACTGCATTAGGTATCAACTGATCTGGACTTAATTCCAGTTTCGTCTTTGGCAGAACTATCCATGTGAACCCTATGATGTATTCTGCATTTGCCAGAAGCAATAAAATTGCTTTACCACATAGAGAAGAAGTCAGAGGGAAGAAAAAATGATCATTTCATCTTAAAATAAACAAATACATTGTAAAACTTGAGGTGGAAATATTAGTTTTTTACTTTCTGTCCACCAGTTTGTTGGAAATCATGAACAAGGTCCATTACCTCAGAAAGCTGCAAGTAAAAGTGGGTCCATGTCACAAACACAGGATTCAGAATGAGATTTCCCTGGTCCCCTAAAAACCCCATTACTGTTGCTTTTCTTTATATACAATCTCAGTCAGATTTGAGTGTATTAATAATTGAGAACAAATAACATTTGCTAGCTGATTCTTAGTAACTTATTTAACCCACATGAACAATCCAACAATTAAAAAGTTGCCTTTATCTTTGGTTGCACTGTAATCATGTTGCTAGTGAAATAGAGAAATACCCCTGACTAGAAGTGCAATTAATACAGTGCATTTTAGAGAAGCCTTAATGTAACAAATAAAGCTTCCTTTTCTCATATGATCTGTTGTAGCCAAGTACTTTTGCCATAATTTTACAGCAGTTGTAGACTGACAACCACTTTCCTAGCCAAAGACTGGAAAACATACCAATAAAATTAGCACGCAAATGCAAGGACAAATATAGGCTGGGCTGAGAATGGACCGAGAGTAGCCCTAAGGAGAAGGACTTGGTGCTGTTGGTGGATGAGAAATTCAATATGACCCAGCAATGCACGCTTGCAGCCCAGAAAGCCAAACGTGTCCTGGGCTGCATCCAAAGCAGTGTGGCCAGCAGGGTGAGGGAGGTGGTTCTTCTCTACTCCACTCTTGTGAGACCCCACCTGGAGTGCTGCATCCAGCTCTGGGGCCCCCACATAAGAAGGATGTGCTCCTATTGGCCACAAAGGATTGCCACAAAGATGATCAGAGGGATGGAGGCCCTCTCCTATGAAGACAGGTTGAGAGAGCTGGGGCTGTTCAGCCTGGAGAATAGAAGGCTCCAAGGAGACCTTTATAGCACCTTCCAGAAGGGAGTTGGCAAGAGAGCTGGAGAGGGACTTTTTACAAGGGCATGTAGTGATAGGATAAGGGGTCATATACATAAACTAAAAGAGTGTAGGTTTAGATCAGATATTAACAGAAATTCTTTAGATTAGATACTAACAGAAATTCTTTACTCTGGGGGTGCTGAGGCAGAGGCATAGATTTCACAGACATTTTGGGTGCCCCATTCCTGAAACTGTGCAGGGCCAGGTTGGGTGGGTTTTGGAGCACCCACCCAGGTTGGGTGGGTTTTGGAGCACCACTGGTCTAGTGGAACGCATCAGTCCCCATGGCAGGGGGCTTGGAACTAGATGATTTTTAAGGTCCCTTCCAGTTCAAACCGTTCTATGATTTCTTTCATATCTCTTATAATTTCTCATGAATTAGTATGTCAAAAAAATAATACTCACCAAAACTAACCGACTAATCAAACATATGAAAACCAATAAGGAACCAAAGAAAAAATTCCCTACATTTTTCCCCTGACTCCTTCCATAAATTTAAACAAAATTTTAGGAAAAAACCCCAGGAAACTGCACCGGAGTAATGGCTGCCGGGGGGTTTCTCCTGGGCAGATTCCTTTCGCGGTTTATCCCAAAACCTCCTTTGAGAAGAAGCAGTTCTGGGGGTGAATTCACCCAACCAGCGAAGGATATCGCCCGTGCAGTTGNATGAGATACTTTTTCCCATAGTATTTCAGACACTATACAGGAGAGTTATCATTTTATAATACCTATGTAAGATTATTCCACCAGTATATTTTCCCATTATCAGAGTCTTTCAATTCTTCAACCCTTCCAGCTTTTATTTCAGGGGACACGACACCGGAGAATAAAACAGATTCATACTGTCCTTATTAACACAGAACCATAATGTGAATTCTTTTGGCAAATTAAAGGGTAAAAATAAAACTACCACTGTTTTTAACTGGAACTCTGGAGTAATCAATGTCTTCAGTAGACAAGATACTTGTTTGGGCATCTTTAAGCTCATCTCTAAAATATTCTTTTTTTTTAAATATTGGTCTTGACTTATAGTATTTGAAAGATTGTATAGACTATTAACCTGCATCAAAGGGAACATTCTCAATATTCAAAAAAACATATTAAAGCTTGTTTCTTGGAGATTATCTAGAAAGCAGACTGACATCAAAATATTTCAGGAGAGAAACTTCTAGAAAAGATGATGAATTTATTAGAAGTAATCCTTTCAAGCATCATTCTGGGACTAGAAAAATTAGAAAGACTATGTGTTTGTCTATTCAGCATTTCATGTTAGGGTCATGAGTGTAATTTTCAAGCAAATCTCCCAGATGACCTTTCATTACCACTATTTTCCCTGATATCACAAGTCACTTCAGAGCAGGTGAATAAGTTTGCTTTCAGAAACTAGATCAGAAGGCTCCTTCTTAAGGTAATCCAAGCACTAATGGTTACTGAGACCCCAGGACCAGATTCAGAACTACTCCAAAAATAAATCTCTCTCCACGATTTTGGTGTGTGCACGATCTGCAGTGATTGTTTCCCTTAACTATACCGAAGACAGCTATGATTAATTTTTCTTCCTGTGGGCATTCACTAGAGTTTTACTTTTTTGGTGACCCAGAGCAGTCCTTAACTTAAAAGTATCCATAATTTGCACTTTCCCTGCTGTTTGGTCACGTTACCATAGCTATTTGCAAGCAGTTTATGGTGAGACAAACCATTTTTTGTTCCCTATGTCATTTTTTTACTCAGTAAGAAACCAAAATATATCAAACAAGGAAAGAAGTGAAAAGGGAGTTCATTCTGACACCAGTTTGGTTGTTAATTGTTCTATAACTATATTTAAAGCTCAAGACGGGTGGTTATTCACATATTATGGGTAAGAAAAATCTCACTAGACATAAATTAACCATAATTTCGACTGTTTTTAAACTTACTTGGTTTAATAACCAAGATGCAAAGATAAATACCTAAACAAGCACTGCCTGTACATGTTAATTTTCATAAAAGCTATCATTGAGTGATAAAGTATCAGAGCCCACCCCTCCCCCTCCCAGCTAAAACAACAATAAAACACCAGTAGTTGAAGTAAGAAGTTCCAACTCGTTAAAACAAACTGTTAAAGGAAACAATTTGCAGACAAAGCAGATGTTACATTGATCTCAGCTGAATAGATTTGCTTGCACTTCTTCAGCCTTTTCAATCAGTCAAAAGGAATTTCATGCTTATGGTTACTCCTTATGTCATTCAACCCAGGCAAATGAGCTTTTTAAACTAGATACATGCATTTCTGAAATAATGATTCATAACAGAATCATGAACATGAACAAAGCTTTAGGGGAAAAAAAAAAGTCTTTGCTGATAACTTGCTTTTGGAACAGCAGTGCTTTTTCTATGAACTCTGTTTTTTCCACAGGTCTGGAAAAGTGTCAGTGTTTCCTACAGTAATCTTTCATGTGATCTCATGAAGGAGTTGGTATTAATATTTTTATAACTTACTATCCTAATCACTTAGCACAGTAAATTATAGGTGCTGTAGAAAACTTCTTTAACTATATATACATCAGCTGCAAATGTTATGAAAATACTTATATTATTTGCTGTTGGCATTTCAGCTGACACTAGATTTCATTTATTGATGACAGCACAAAATTTTGAAGTTTTTGCATATTTCCTCTTTAGGTACTTAAAAGGTTTTCTTTACTGTCACGTCTTTCTGTTCCCATCAGTCCCGAGAGACACAAAACTGAGACTATATCAGTACTAAAAATGGGAAACCAAACTAAAGAGGAGACAAGTCCCATATTTAAGTTTCAGGTGTAGCAGTGAAGAGAGTTGAAGTCTTGTAAATCTTATAGTGGCACAGTAACCACTGTACCATCTATTTTCTGAGGTGAAAAATTATGGTTTACATCAGTTTTTCCCAGTGTAATGAATACCTCTCTAGAGAGGTGGAACAAACAGGGGGGAAAAATCCCCAAGGCCAGAAATAAATTCAATACAAATCCCATATTTTAGGAAGAGTTGTGCAGAATTATTAATCCACTGCAGTAAGACATAATGTATGAAACTGGTGAAAAACAGTTTTAGATATCCTTATTGATGCTATTCTTACTTTAAGCCATAGGAAGTGATATTTGCAACAGACTAAATTAAGAAAAATAACAGTGAATGAGTGGACGCACTGTACTCAAAGTTCACTTCTTGAAATTATTAATGTGTTAGGTCACAGGTGAACTCTGCAGCAAATGGAAAGTACACAGTACTAGCACAATTTGTTCTTTTTCTGTAGATGTCCCTCATACATATCTGCTTTCAAGTTGACACTTGTGCTCAGAACACTATGCTATGTCATAAATTGCAACACTGACTATAGCCCTGAGTTAGAAAACACGCCACTGAACCACATGATAACTCAGGTAGGAAGGGATCTCAGCAGGTCTGTAGTCCAACCCCCCGCCCAAAGAAGCTGTGGGGTCAGACTAGTCTGCTCAGGGGTTGGTCAGAGCTTGAAACCCTCCAAGAACAACAGAAAATGAGTAAGATGGGAATCTGTTCAACAAGGAGAAATGCCAGGTTTTCCACCCAGGGAGTAATAAGCCCTTGTGCCAGTGCGAGCTGTGGGCCAATGGGCTGAGGAGCGGTTTGGCAGTAATGACGTTGGGGTCGTGGTGGACACCAAACTGAGTACAAGCCAGCAATCTGTCCTTGCTACAAAAGCAGCCAGCAGCACCCTGGGCTGCATTAGGAAGAGAGTTGCCAGTAGATGAGGGAATTAATCGTTCCTCTGTAGTCAACCATGGTGAAATACATCTGGAATTTTGGGTCTGGTGCTGGGCTTTACAGCATAGGAAACACAGGGTCTTACTGCAATAGAGTCCAGGGCAAGCCCACAAAGATGATTAAAGAAACACCTGCCATATGAGGAGGGAATGAGAGATATAGGACTATTCAAACTAGAGAAGAGAAGGTTCAGGAGGATCTTAGCCATGTGTGTAAATACCTGATGGAAGGAGCAAAGAAGTTGAAGTCAGTTTCTCTTCTGTGGCGCTCAGTGACAGGACAAAAGGCAAAGGGTGCATGTGGAAATACAAGAATGAGAGAGAAAAATACTGTATTGGTAATCAAACAGTGGAACACGCTGCTCTGATAGGCTGTGGAGTCTCCATGCTTGGAGATAATTTAATACCTGACTGGACAAAGACTCAAGCAAACTGCTCTACCTGACCCTGCTTGGGCAGGAGAGTTGGATTAGACAATCTCCAGAAGTGCTTTCCATCCTCAACTGCTCTGTGATTCTGTGATAGAGGGATATCCTCAAGTAGACTTCATCCCCCTCCTTACTCCAACCTGGTGGTCTGTAACAAACTTCCACTGGATGTGATTGTTACTGACCTTTCCAGGAATGAAAAGTGGGTGGGAAGGGATTATGGTAATATAATGTCAGGTAATAAAATAAATAATAAAATAAAATGAGTAATGCTTAATAATCATGGGCTTGGCAGAAGCCCATGCACACAACCAACATCTTGGACAGTATATATTGTGCATGTGTTAGTTTATTTTTTACAGGAACATTTTATACTCAATAGAAAGCAGCTACCTTGCAGACAGGATAGAAACAAGAAATACTCTCAGTGTCCAGATCCAGGGGATATCAACAGACATATTCCCATTTCTTGCAGACCACAAAATGATCTGCTACTGGTGCAAGAAGAGAGACAACGTCACTAAATGCTGGACATTGCGAGCTTCAAGAGCTATGGAAGGAATTTACGTACTTCGGCTGTACCAATGTAATTGGAGAACTAATTCCACAACAGAGATGGTCTTTGAAGGCTGTTGCCTTTGTAAGCCTTCCTCCTTGGTCCTTGGAATACATTTGAGGAACTGTAGTTGAGAGAAATGTTGCATGCTGCAATGAAGAATCACGACCTGGTCACCCTGAGTGCATATTTGCACATGCTGTCCAGTCCCGTCCTGTGACTCAATGCCATGAAATATGAGTGTAGTTTCTGAATATGGAGGCTACTCTTGATTTCACAGAAACTGTACCAGTACTCACAGTACTACCTAATAGTCCTGAATTGCAGTCAGCCACATCCAAACCACCCAGGGAAGTGGCAGAGGGATTTCCCGCGTATTGTCCTGTGGTACTGCTGCATATTCTTCTTTACTGTAAATAATTACAGAAAAATAACAACAACAACAAAGTATTTGTTTAAAAGACATGTAAGGGAATATTTTATTTTCTGAATAAATTATTAAAAGCACAGGTCTGAAAGTTGTTTCTACCTTTAGCAGCTCATGCATTGAAGGGGGAAAAAAAGGTAAATTTGACTCTTAGTGTTACTTCTTCTGTGTTTTATCGTTAAACATACATGATGCCAGAAGGCAGTTTGAAGGCAGTGGTTGAAAATGTTAAAACTAGGATGGTTAATTTTCAGAAAAACAAGATATCCTATGTGAAGTCAGTCCTCATGAACTTGTACCTCAATGCCAGCAAACCCCAGGTGGGGTAATTATTCCTAGTGAACTGTGAAGGATCAATATAGGAAATTCACTGCCAAAAGCTGAATCAAGCAGTCATAAACCATTCCTTTCTGGCTTTAGGTAAGCCCTTAATGATTCACTTAGGTTTGTAAAGTAGCCTACATTGGATATTTCATGATATTGCATAATATTGTGTTTGTAACTGAAGTCAAATGAAATTAATCTACTCTTAAAAAAGGCTCATTTGACAGTTAAATCTAAGAAAGGGACATATCTGAGATGTGGACTGAAATATATATATATATATATATACACACATATATTCCCACCCTAAAGATTTTCTTTTGACAGTGTGATTCCATAAACATTATTAATATTATTATTAATTAAATCTTAATTAAAGCTAGGTGAGTTCTTACAGAGGGCATTAAAACCCCATCAAAATCCTGAATAATTGTAAAACTTTTTTTAAAAGTCATGAAAAGTTCACAGGGCATGGCATTCTATTATGGGATTGCCATAAACATCTTTAATCATGGAAAGTTCTCCAGGACACAGAGTGTGGAATCATGTATCATCTACCTCAATTTAACATTTTGCACAACAATTTCATTCTATGTCCGTTGCTGTAAACTGGCATAAATACAAGGCTTTTAATAACAATCAGGGTTGCCTGAAACAAGTAAGACTATCCTTCTAGTTTTGTATTTGAGAAAATTCAAGAGGTTGGTAGAAGTGTTCTGATAAAGTGTGGCCCATGTATTTCAGCTCTGCCATCTGCAAGCTGCTTTCAGTCATGTGCTCTACTGTGATACACAGGAAACCTGAAATGTATCATCTGAGTCATACTGCACTTCAAAATCTGATACATGGAGCTGGTCAGCATTGAGATCTGTTCTCTAATGGGTCAGCAGCACCCCAGTAGTGATCTGGTCTCCTCAGTCACCAGATAATGGGGCAGGAAAATGATTCTGGTAGTTTTTCGATACTTGCCCAAAGCACTGTGATATTACAGAATCATAGAATGGGTAAAGTTGGAAGGGACAACAGTGGGTCATCCAGTCCAACCTCCCTGCGCAGGCAGGATCATCCCAGAGCACATGACACAGGATTGTGTCCAGACGGTTCCTGAATAACCTCAGTGAGGGAGACTCCACAACCTCTCTGGGCAACCTGTTCAGTGCCCAGTCACTGCACAGTAAAGAAGTTCTTGCTCATCTTCAGGTGAAACTTCCTGTGCATCAGTTTCCTCCCGTTGCCTCTTTTGTCAATAAACTGACAGTCCAAACCTGAGGAGAACAATGTTTGAAGCACTTGGATTTACTCCTGATGATCAGGCTTTTCTGTGACCTTTGGAATATACTATCCCACAAAACAAAAAAAACCCCACTACCCCCACCCAACCAAAAAACCTCAAGCCAGAAACAAAACAAAATACCACAAAAAACCTATTAAGCTACAGAAGCACTGATATGGATGCTAAGGCTGTGAGCATGTTGTAAGTGTGTTGCTTTCACAGAAGTCACAGACTGACTTGGGGCACCTGATGAATAACTAGAGGCAACTTGAAAACCTATAGTAGTCCCAGTGGCAACATTAATCAACTCTAATTTCTGTGGCAGTCTGGCATGCAACTAAGTGAACATTCAAATATATTTTTGTAACACCATATGCCACTGGCAAATCTAAGTTATTAATAGAGCTCATTGTGAGGGAGCCATTCCACAGCAGATGCTTCCTTAGCACAACAGATTTAAATCTTATCAAGTGCCACCTTGCCAACTATGTTCACCTAGATTGCCCATTTGTCAAATTTTCTCATAAACACTATTATACTTTCTTCCAGCACAATCTTTATGCACAGAAAGCACTCTATGTAAGAAAATTAGAAGACCATACTATTAATCTTCTTGTAAACTCTTTTCAAAATACAGCTACATTATGATCTGTTCAAACCACTCAGTGATGAGTACACAGTGGGTATAGAGTTGCTGCAGTCACTGATTGCTAAAATGTGTTTAATCATTATTTCCTTTAGCTGTTCCTCACAGTTTGTGCTAGGATGAATGCTCTCTTGGACAGGAACCATCTTTCTGTTACTTGCTCCAGCGTGATGTCTTGATGCTATTTCAAAAATAAATTGCTATTACAGCACAAGTGGCCTAGTGTCATACATTGTATCAAAATGAACAAATCATTCAGTCATTTTATCATGTGGGTTATCTATGTACTGTTTTCTTTGATTTCCTTTCTAAAAAGAGTTTGGCACTTGTTATGGTATCTAATGAGAATGACTGAATATGAGTATTTCCAGTCTATCAGAACTGTGGTACACTGCACTATTGGATCAATACAATCCATCATATCAGTCTTTCCTGTCTTGTTCAGTTTATTCTTCTATTCTAAATGGATCGGTTACACGGCATATTTTTAGAAGATGATGTTGTGAGAATACTAACATGACATTTTAATTAAGCATAGCCCATATTTTCACTGCCTTTTTATCACTAGTTAAACCAAGATGTGAAGAAAGGAATAGACATTAGACAATGCCACACAGCAAATTAATGGCAAAATAGTAGGGTAAATCTTATTTTAAGTCTACAGAAGAAAAAATGAGATTATGTGGAAAAAGATTTGATGTTTAATATCTTTTGCACCTTCAGCAGGTATTGTAAGAATGTACAAAAGGACTTAATTATATATACTAGTATTCATAAAGGCACTGGAGATCCTGTAATGCTCTAGGATCATATTTAGCAGCTGGGCTGATTGCTTTCTGCAGTGAATTTGTGGCAGTGATAACAAGGCTTCATAAAAGTCACCATTTGCTATGAAAAATCAAAGACCCAGAAGAAATTTAGAACAAGAAATACACTGAGAAATGTATCAGTGTTATTAAAAGTAGAGCCATGGGAGCTTGGAAGAAATTGTCTAGCAAGAAAGCACATAAACTTTTTCGAGAACTTAATAGAAGCCAAGGGAAGTGTTAAAGAAATTAGGACAGTAAACCCAGGTCAGAAAAAAAAAGAGAAAGAAGTGATTAAAAGGAAGCAAGAGCAATGAAATGGAAATCTATGCTCTCTAGTTTGTTTTAGAGGGGTCTTGAAAGACACAGAGTAAATTGGGTTTTCAGCTGTAATGTGAAAATACTGCACTATCTGCAAAAAGAATTTTTAACTTTTTTTCTGTTGCTGTTTAGATGAGTTTTGATCACTAATGTGGTGGTAGACTTTGAGACTAGGTTAGATTACAGCATATGCTTTGAACATCCATTTCTGTTACCTAGTAAGGGTCTTTGAGGAGACTTGACTTCAAGGATGATCAAGAGTCATCAGGCATCACTCCAGGATTAGAAGCTTGTGGTTCATGGGATCATCCAATATGAAGAAAATTAACATATAGGTTCTATGATTCATCACTAAGCTACTATATTTGTTTAAGACTACAAAAATATTTGAGAGAACACTACAATTTCAGATGCCTTTAGTTCCTTCCAGGCCGGTTGTAACTTACATACGACATCTGTAAAAAACACCTGATCTTGGACAAAATGTCTGTGCTGGTTTACGGTGCCATCAGTGCCTTCTGTGCAATCAGTATGATAATGTCATTTGCTGCTTTGAAGACCTCATTGGGAACAGTTGAGACTGTTCTCCACTGGGTTCATTTGATCTCTTGGAGAGAGCTTAAATGAGAGGGAATACTTTCTGGTGCATTTCTACATCACCAGGCTGGTGGCTGTAATAGAAGGGAAGCAACTTGAAACTGTAGTAAAAGCATATTTAGGCCTTTTACTGCAGGCATTTCCCTGTAAATTGTTGATAGAGCTCACAGTCCCAGAATGCTGTTCCATTAACTTCAATTTCTGCATGTAGCAATACTACTATGTAAGGACCATTTCAGTTCTGCCATGTCTACTGACTGCAACATTATTGTCTGAGCTTACTATTATCACTTACAGATTTACCATTTCAAATCCAAATTGCTAGAGACCACTCCCCAGTAAACCCTGTATCAAACAATTTCAGATCCTGCTGATAAGTTGCATGCAGCAGCCTGGTTTACAAGCCTCATGCTAGATCGGAAACTAGGGCAGGGTTTGCAGAAGTGGGGTGAGGAAGAAGCAGCTGGTTACAGAACACTGCCTGCTTGCTGTGCCTTGTGTGCTCAGTGTCATTCTCTATAAGAGAGGCTGCATCACTTCACAAGACCTTTTTTAGCATTGTAGCTACGTCTCACCTGTGAATGTTACCTGCCATCCATTGCATTTTTGAAAGGAGGATGACTGAGATACTAGTTTCTTCCTGCCTTCTCAGAAAAAATTAGGAGCCAAAACTGTATACGCCTGTTGCTATGCATTTGAAAGCTCACCTATCTCTTTTTGCTAATCAAGTGGCAAATGGTGCTCCTTGAGATGAGCACCCAGCTCTCTGAAGGCAGCTGTCTTTCAGAAGCTGTTCTCGAGTTTGCAGGCATTCAAATAATGATGTAAACCCCCATCTGTCCTCCAACAGAAAAGAGAATAATAGAAATGCTGCTGTTTCTTCAGTTTGTACTTCTGATTCTTTTCTGGACAACCTCTATGAAGTTCTGGATCTAAACTGGGGCAAGGGTGGGTGGAAAAGTGTGACTGCACATATATACCCTTTGAGTCAGTAGATCATTTCAGAGTACATCTACATGGCCTCATAGACCTAAGAATAACCTTATGCTCTTCTCTAAGGGACTGCTTCAGCTCTGGAATAATTGAATCGGATTTAGATTTTAAGTCTCAAGAGAGCTTTGCTTGATATCATTAGCATGTCCTGTCTGCTGTGATTTTTGTCTGCTTGGGTTTTTTTGCTTTGGGCTTAGAACAACCTTATACTCAACTTGAAATCTAAGATGACATTGAAATGCTGAGGTGAACACACGAAAACTACAGTTCCAGAGATAAAATCGCAGTCCAAGCTACCGGATTGCTCCTTAACTCTTTTATTCCCTGTTATACTAATTGAGATGCTCTCTTTTCTTTCCCTTTAAATTGCCTGGAGGCAATTGTGGTAACTGATATTTGGAATTATTCCTTCACGGTGGCAGGAATGCTGTGAAGATCTTATAGGCACTGCAAAAATTTAGGGATCTTTTCACAGTAGAAAAAGGAAACATCCATTACTCGTTTTAGCCAAGCTCAGTTTCCCAAAAGCTTGGATAATTTTCAAATCCCGTTTCATTACATCGTCATGCTGGTGCAATTGTTTAGACTAACATCAAACTAATAAACTCTTTAGGCAAGTACCCTCCACAGTGCTACAGCCACTAGTAGAGAAGTTCATAGCCACAAGTAGCAGACCAGCAACACCAGAACATAAAGATAGTAGGAAATATCTTTCAAATAATGCCACAAACAGGCTTAAGCCATCAGAAGCAATATAAGCTGCATCCAGTTTTAGGCTGATTAAGACAATTAAAGAGTATCAGCAATGTGGAGATTTGATGTGCCTTCCCTGATGAATATTTTTCATTCTTCTGCTATTGGCACCAGATGACACTATACTGATATGCTGCTATTTAGTCTGGTTAATACTTACTCTATTTGCCCAGATCTTCTCACAATCATGACTACCCACCGGATATTACCCAATTGCCTTCCATTTATACAAGTGTTCATTTCTAAGTTATGATCACACTAATTGTTTACACTAGAATAATTAATCTGATTTTCTACTCTCTTATTCATACAGGGAAGGTCTACTTATCTCATGTGAGAGTAGACTTACCAACATTACTATTTAGGAACACCTTAAATCACTTATGACTTCCAAAAGTATTGCATTAAAAGCCTCTAAAAGTTAATGATTTGGGGGGGGGGGGGGAANACTCCTGCTTTATAAACTTTAAGAGTTAAACTGTTTTCCGATCTATGAAATTTTAGCTATGCTTTGGCAGTGACATATGCAATCAACTGTTTGGAAGGGAAGCCAAATAGAAGACTACCAAGTAGCAGAAAAATTGGATTTAAAGGCAGTTGGTGGTGGTGGTGTTTGACACAAGGATATGAAACCAGACGCTATAATGAAAAATAAAGAGAAAAAATATTTTTTTTGTCCTGTTTTCTTATTGCTTTAACAGATAGTGGGTTATAATTTTCTTCTCTCTTTTCCTTTCAGGTGCTATGAAGTCTCTTCAGGTGAAAGATATAATAATATTTTCTACTTCTTTTTTGTGCATTGCAGTATTTGTCCCCTTGGAATTCCAGCATGAAACCGTCAAATTCTTCCTTAGAGATGAGAGGTATTATTCCAATGCTTTGCATTTTATAATGTATATTGCGACATTTTCTGCATGCAATACCTTATTACTTATTAAGAACAAATAATCACCAGGCATGGCACTTTTTCTCACATGGTATTTATAGAAAAAGAAAAAAAATATTTCAAAATAACTAAATCCTTGTTTTTCCCCCATCACCTCTTCCCTTTGCCAATGAAGAGGGAAACTCTTCTCCAAACTTTTGTTCAGAAATAGGAAACAAAATTCCAAAAAGGTTATGAAACTTATCCAAACATCATCAAAGATAAAAGTTACTCTCAAAATAAGAATTCCAAATCTGAGACAGGCTTTCTGGCTTCTCAAAAATCTTCCGTTTTAGAAAGCACAGTAAGCCCAGACCAATCGTGTCAAGGCTTTGCCAGGCTGGTATTATCAGACCGCAAAGGAGAAGAGAAGCCACTGTGAAATGGCACACAGCAGGTCAGACTTCAATTCTAATCAATCACGTACACAACTGTAGAAAACTATGCACTTCAGGACCATCATCCAGGGTAGGGAGCAAACAAAATTAGCAGTAAATAGGAAAAAAACCAAGTCCTAAATAAAATCCTACTTTCTGAGAAAAATTAGGCTTTAGCTATTTCTGTGTTACTCCAATATTTTTCTTTCCAAAATGTAACATGCTTCCTAAGGCATGGCTGACAGCTTCATTCTCAAAGATTCAACACTGTGTTTATTAAAGTTTTGATGCTGGCATTTCTCAATTCCATACCACCATAAAATTTGCTCAGCTGAAATAACGAAACAGGCTGTATCTTAAGGGGAGGAAAGGAAAAATGCTCCATGGATTCAAACAAACACATTTCTTCTTTTGTTGAAATGGCCATTATGAAATCCCACTTGCACATATATGACAGTGACTTTTTAAAAATGTGCATTTTCTGTCTTTATTTATTTTCAGTGTTTTCTCCAGAAGATGCCAGGAAACAGTGCTTATATTAAACACAAATGTCAGGGCACCAATACTAGAGAATATGTAAACAAATCAAAAACTATAAAGATCATAAGGTTTGCAGCAAAACTGAGCATAAAAATGCAGCAATATATCTTTATTTACAAATTTTAACTCCCCCCTTTGATTCATATTCCACTTCTCACCTTGCTCTCAAAAAAAAAAAAAAAAAAGAAATAAAAAGAAGCATTGTGCATTCATCAAAATAGAGCCAACCCAAGAAGACTCCTTTACTTCGTGGTGTGGATGATTCTGAGACAATTTAATATCCTGATAGCAATGAAAAATCACATTTTCTTGATAATAGCTAATATAAAAAGGTAAACATTTTTTGCAGAAGAAATGCAACTTTGTTTCACAGTTAAATCTTCTGTGTTGTAAATCATTCGTGTGCAAGGGTTTATAAATTATATGCTTTGTATGATCTTTTTTTTTACAGCGCTTAAAAATTCCAGTGTCAGATGTTGCACCAACAACCATACAAAAGGAGGTCAAATCTTTATCCTAAAAAACAGGTTAACAACCTGCTTTTTTTCTTATTCTATGTGTCAATAATTTAAAGGCAAAATGAGATATGTATTTATTGAGTACAAACTATTGACTTGTGCTCTGAAACCACTGGCTCTGTTCCCTGGCAGTTTAATAAATTTTGCAAAATCCATGGTTTTCATGGGAATAGAAGGAGGACGTCTACTTTGTTCAGAGGACAAAATTCATCCTACTTGAATCTCCAGGTTCTGTGTTGTAATTATATTGTAAATATAATGGACACCAATAGTTAAAAGGCAGAAGGAGGCAGAACTTTTCCATGCCTTTCACTGTTAAGCCACAAGCTGATGAGCCTATGTTGATGAACATATTTCCTGTTATGGTGAAGGCACTTTTTAGGAAGAGCATACCTCCTAAATTCATATAAATGGAATATTTTGTGGGAGGATGGACTTCTTTTTTAAAAAAAAAATGCTCATTTTAGATCTTTGCATACACTGCACTATTTTAGTCAAGGCTAATCCTGGGCCAAATGCCCAGTTCATTATAGTACTCCTCCTCTCATTTAAGCTAATGACAAAAAGCCTCCCTCACTTCACAACAGTCAAGCCAGACCTTAGGTGGGCTGCACATCACTCAGGCACATGATCCTTTCCTCACTGCACTGAGCCACAGCAGACTTCTGAGTAGCTCATTACAGATCCAGGGAGCATTCACACTATAGATGCCCCTTGCTGTGCAGAACAGCCAACTGACGCCTCCACCTGCCCTGTCTGGGACAAAGTTAAGAATACTGTTCCCTCTCTTGAGCAATCAGTCTTGAAAATGGACTTCAGCTTTATGAAGTGCATATATTGTAACTACAGAGTCACAGAATTTGTCCAAAGTTGTAGAAAGTGCCTGATTTTTATTTTTTGATGTAAAAAATACATTTGAGTTGGCTTCTGAAGCTCTTTGAATCCTGTTATCAGTTTTAAAAGCAAACACATAACTTTCTCCGTCTTAATTGCAAAGAAAACATGAATTAGAGAAAGTGCCTATAATAAAGAAATTATTCTGTCATCTGATACAGTGTTTTTTCACTTAAAGAAAGGCAGCCAAATCCTGACTTTGCCTAGCTTGGCAGTTAGGGCCTCATTTAAGTCTTTTCTCATGTGTAGTATGATCCAAAATTAACATGATTTATCATACAGATAGTGAGATTTAGCTACCATTAACATCAATCAGAAACATCTAAGTATACTCACCCTAAACTCATTACATAGTCAATGTAATAATCATGTTCAGCACATAATCAGCATGTGTTCAGTTACAGGGTATTGGTTATCCCCATTCCTTGTTCCAGATATGAAAGCAGCTGATACAGTGGGTGACACCCACATGTGGGCAGCTGAGCTTCGACAGCTGGTTCATGTGTAATAGACATTAATATTCTACATACCCAAATTTCAACTGGCTCATTTAGGAGCTGAGGCTTGCCATATTTTTATTGCTAAACTAGATATGATTTTAAAGCAGGTCAGCAATTGCATGGCGGAAGAAGTTGGGAGTGGATATAGAGCTCCACATATTGTTTACAGACTGACACTGGAAGCATACACACACCTGTACCATAATTCCTCAACCTGGAAAACACAACCCTTAGCCCGCATAATCCTAGTTAAAACTGTTGGGAATATATTTGCTCAGACATCCATGGTTTCAAGTTTCACCATTATCTAGCAAGCTAAATTAAAGCTAATGAGTTTGCTACATATGCTGCAGCCCAGGCCCTACATCAGTCTGACTGCAAGATAGATTTGTACCTTGGAGTGCTAGAATATGATCTGGGGAGTGCTAAAAGGAGAAGACATTGCAAATAGAGTCACTCTAAATTTCTTAGTTCTGTCATTACATCAGTGCATGTCATAGCTCCCGATGCCTTTGCTGAGCATGTGGAAATAGAGAAAGTTATGGAAGTGGAGAATTCTTCACTAGGCTCTGGTATCCCAGCCAACATCAAAAAGGTCTCATATTTTAGAGGTACGCTTCATCGTGCCACAACTTCCTGACATATTACTACACCAATAAAAAGATTTGGTCTTATAAAGTTATCATCCATTTCTATACTACCTTCCTTGGTTTTACCAGTTCATGAAAAATGCTTTGTTTATTATGCAATTTCTTATGAAAAATGAGGAAAATTAAAAAATTGATACTGCATAAATTTTTTTTTGGCTACTTTTTGTGCAACTCTGGTCTTATAGGTAATACATGCCCCTGATCATATCTAATGCTTTTGCTACTCTTCCCACAGCAAACAGGACATGATTTAAAAGTCGTTTTAAATTTTATTTCATTTTTTTTCAGTAACTCTATTGTCAAGGTACTTTCTGAAAGTGAATTTTCATGTGACAGTAAATTTTGTAGTTTAAGCTTCAATTATCATCTGTGACTGGAAAAATTAAACTCCTTTCTTCTGCTTCTCCTTTATTTTGCAGTATTTTGATTAGACAAAAGTTGTCAGACCATTTTTTAATCACAGAATTGTACAATATCTTGAGTTGGAAAGAATCTATAAAGATCACTCATAGGTGATTGCTATAAAGAACGTGGAATTCCCGTTTGCTGTTCCATCTGAAAGCCATGTGAGGAGGACTTTTGAAAGGAAGATATATAAATGAAGAAATTGCTGTTTTCTTCTCCTGCTCTGAACAATACATCTTGGTATGGAACATGAGGAAGACGGTATACCTTTAAACATATTCTATAGAACTCTGCCATTGTTATTTGTAATTTTAAACTTTACTTCTTTTTTTCCAAAATCATGACAAATCATTATTATTGCAATCATCACCTATTCTTTTTATAGTAGTAGTGACTATATTCTTTCTGTGTATTTTTAACCTCATGTAAATTACTCTTACTACAGTATAGATATCAATACCATTGGATACTCACCACTGTGTAAAAAAACCCGACGAAAATATTATGATATGATGATTTTAAAACAAGATCTTCTAGTTTAAAGATCAGATTTGCTTTCCTTTAGACCTGTTTGGAAAAAAATTACTTTTATGTAATTAGTGTTGTATATTTTATTGTATTAATTTGAACTAGCTTTTTCAAAGCCAAATTGATGCCTTATTTATGTTTGAAAATACAGGCTGAGGTCAAAATAAGAGGATAAAAAGTAAAAATTTATTAAAAGGATTTGGAGAAAGCAAAGGTTTCCTAGGGACAGCCCCGGGACCCCCGTTGTGCAGGCTTTGGGCCCAATCCTGCCGAGCGGGGTTCCAGCAAGTGTAAGTTATACAAAGGTAAAAAGGTGCCAAAAGGTAAAAAGAGCCCCGAGCGTGTTCGTGCTTCTACTATTATAGGGGTTACATAGTTTTGAAAATATTCTCCAATGAAAAGCAGAATTTTGTTACACTATTCTTTGTGGCAGGTTTCTATTGGGAGATCTTCTGCTTACTTCAGTAGCTTATCGAGTTCAACTCTGGAATGCCTAAAGGCCGATAACTTTGCTCTGTTTTGTCTATAGGAAAGGGATACAAGGTTGTAGGATAGAGGTTATAGGATTATAGGGGTACTAATATATAAAAGTATAAAACTAAAATGCTACTAGTCTAAAAAGCATAAAAGTAAAAAAAATCTCTCTGGCATTAAATTGCCTAAAGTATGATTTTTGCTGCATGGAAATTTATTTTGAGAATGAATAGACATTCATAAATCTTCCAAACAAATCTGAGATTTTCCTAAGTATTGGATACATCCAAAGAGAGGTAGTCATTCTCCAAAAAGACATTCCAAAAATAACAAAACAACCAGACTTGAGATTAAATATTGCAGCTCAGAAAACTGAAAGAGTGTGGCTCCCAGCTGCCTTCCTTGGGGCAGATGTTCCCTGTGGGGCCCTGACACTTGGGTTTTTTACAATCTCATCTTTACATAGAATTAAATGCCACGTTAGTTTTAACAAATTAAAATGAAGCACACTACAGAATGGCTGTTGTATCAATAAAAATAATAATCCTTCATGGGTTAGGGTGGGTCCCTGCAGTTTTCCCAAAAGCATGGAGCGTGCCCGGTGGTGCCGTGACGCGTTCGGCGGTGCACACACACACACACACACACACGCGTACTTAGTTGAGGCAAAGAGTCGGAGGGGTTCTCCTTATGTGTTCCACAAAATAGGTTTATTCCATGAATCGTCAGGGAAGGAGAGAACTCAGAACAATGGAGAATTCAGGGTTTTATTGCAGGGGCAGTGGGGGCGGAGAGACAACAGGGACCAATAGATTGAGGGTCGGGGGCAGAGAGAAGGCGGGGTAATCCAACCTTAACCAATAGGGGCAAACAAGGGGAGGAACAGGGTACAGGAGTAAATGGGATGCCTGAATAAGGGAGAACACTCTAGAACTGAACCTTATAAGGGAACAAGAAGTAACAGGCTGCTTGGTCACTCTTGTGGCTGGCCCAAACACTACAGCAGCCCCTGCTGCAGGGTCAGCCACCACTACAAATGGCAATAAGAAAGACAATGGAAAAGAGTGTTTTAATAAGTGGTGAACCTAAACCTGTAATTGATTAGTCATAGTACATTTTCTATTATTACTTATACTATGAGTTTAAATAAGTTATATATTTTTTTGCACTGTTAATACTGAAACCTTAATGGAACTATGTCATTTTTAGTCCAGTTCATGTTAAAAACAGAACTAAAAAATAATGTTCACTGTCATCTTTCCAGTCACAAAGAAAGCATGATGGACAAGACAGGAAATTGCCATTTTCAGACCACAGGCTGTTGAAGAGTTATTGATGTGATTTTTTTTGGTTCTGTATTTGTTTCTGGCTTTTCTTTTTCTATTGAATATCTTTATTGTTATCATTTTTATTATGGGGACAGAGAAGGAAGAGGTGCATGAAAAAGCTGACAGTACTAGAAATGATTTCTCTGTTCCCAATGTTGACAGTATCATACCATCCAAAACCACAAGATTGAAAGAAATGCCTCAGCAACTGAGGTTTTTTTTCTGTCATTACAGAATGAAGAATTTAAGTTGTAAAGGTCCTCAGAGTCTCTGGTCTATGTGCTGCTGCTGCCCCACATACTGCTAACCAAAGACCATATCCACAAACCAAAAAATTCATTGTAATAAGCCAGATAATGAGGAAAGACAAGAACAAAACTGTTCCAACAATAACAGGGGTTTCATGTGAAAATTCTGGATGATGTGAAGATGTGAACTATACCTCTAGAAAAAAGCAGAAAAAATCCAGGCTCCAAAACTAACACCTCAGAAGAACAAGGATTTCTCTAGCTGCAGATAATTTCCAGTCTTTCAGAGGAGAATTAAATAAATATATTAAATATTTCTTAGATAAACCTTAAAATTAAAAAAGACTTCTGAATGAGGCAGATTATTTACTAAAGTTATGAAGTATGTGATTAATATATTAAAGGCAATAGTAAAAACATATATCATAAGGAAAAAATCAATTGTATGTTCTTTCCAATTCTTTTAGGAAGATCAATGACATGTTTCTATGACTTCCTTCTCAGGACCACCCTTATATATACTTACAGACTCTTTTATCTATGACTGTAACTACTACCATCTTTAGAAGAGTAAGAAAGTTAAATAAAATATCTAGATAGTGCAAGAATGTGAAGTATAAAATCAAGGTTTTGTTTTACACATAATTTTGCAGCTAAAAACATAGCTAAAGCATTTGAAATCAGTCATAATAAAACCTTTGAAGAATATGGGTTTTTCCTGTAAAACAAAGTGGTAAGCTGCTGTATATCTAACTATAGAGTGACAGATTTACTTTTATTAATGCTATGTTAATATTTTAAAAATTTAGTATGCTGGAGTGTAAGAGAAAAAGGACAAACTCCTTATCTTCACTTTCCAGGAAGAAAAATTATGCAGAGGAAGACCAATTGCCTTCTCTAAAGACATGAAGGGAATTAAAACAGAGACTTAGAATATATTTGAACAGAAGGTGTTCTTCTTTTGTTCAGTTCTACTGTAGGAAATAGATGCAGGTCATTTTAGGTCCCCTAAATATTTTTCGTTGTATAGAGGGATTATGAACATTGCAAGTTGTTTGTTCTTTTCAATAGGAAATAGAAAAAGAGTAGTCCTCCACACCATATTGACAATAACCTTAATTACAGTTAAGGATTCAAGTGGTCAGAACAATTTTTGTCTATGAGATGATCCCAAGTGGGATTTTGTTGTCTTTTCAGGTGACAATAGCTGACCAAGAAATGGAAATATCATTCTAGAAAATGGAAAAAAAATTTTTTTTTTTCATGTCCTTAGTGGTGACTCACTTTGCTTCCCGGTTTGCCATAAGCCCTACTCTCCAAACTGTTCATGCTAGAGACGCGTCATTGCAGTTCCGCCCAGGCTTTTCAATGAGGCAACTGTATCCTTACACAGTGAAACCCAGGTATGGCATCAGCAGCCAAGTTCTGTGTGAACAAGCTGATAATCACCTCTCAGCCAGGAGATGTGTTTTCAGAAGGGAATGATAGAGAAGCCTACTATGGGTCTCAATCACAGTCCAATAGGCACCTCATATTACCAGCCCTTTATGAGTCTTCCTCTTACACTGGTGGAATACATTTATGTCACCTCATCCTGCAACACATTTACATTCAAAGTTAGTGGTAAACTGAGAGTCTTTCTGCCTGTGTTCTGAGGCAAACACTGGGTGGAGCTTGAACTGGCTTTCCACTAATAAATCTGAATTCCACTTGAATTAATTAGCTCATTTTCAGTACAGTACTACAGTGCTACCTGGTTCTTTTTCATCTCAAGGAATGTACAAAGTGAGAATCAGGAATGAGTCCCTATATGCTGGCAATACATAGTGACAATGCATCCTTTCATGGACAATTTCAGTTAGATTACCTGTAAAGGGCTGTAATTTTCTCAATGCAAAGTATGTAACTTGTAAAATCATAGATTGTCCTTTTGAATTGAAATTTTAAAATTATTTTCAAGCCTGGTCTTTTCAAAGTGTTCCTGTTTAATAAAATAACTGGTCTTCCAAGACCACCTAGGAAGAGCATGTAAAGTAAATTACCACTTAATTCTAACCAAACCTATCGCTCAACAAACAGTGTAAAGTTAAGAACCCTCAATGCAGCTGGAAAACTATACATATTGCAGTATTTTTCACTAAACTCACTAGCTAGGAATTAACCTCCCAGCAGTACATTCTTGATACAATCTGGCAGATTTTCTTTTTACTTTCCACTTTTATAATTTGATCTGAGTTTCTGGAAAACTTCAAGGCTCCAAGAATAGGTATGCCCAGTCTAGCAGCCTGATTTGTTATAAGCAAATTTCTTTATGTAACATTGGACATCGTAGTCTTCTACAAGTACAGAAGAGGAAAATCAAAGGCGTTTCCTTGAAGAACTGGTTTGTCAAAATGTTACTTTCCAAACAGTTAATATTTTTATCATGACAGAGGTTGATTCCATGAACAAGGCAAATTACAGCTGTATCTTGACATGGTGTCATGAGTTGCAGGTGTGATTTGCATTTTGATTAACCCCAACAGATAATATGAGTCTTTGCTGTTGCACATAAAAAAAAAGGAAAAAAAATATAGGTCAATGTCTAACTTGTCTTTTGGTATAAAGTTTCAAAAAACATCTCTTAGCTTTTTTGACATCAACATTTTATCTTCATCAGGATGAAATGTCCCACTTCTGGATGTAGACACACAGAGTAATGTGACCAAAAATTTGCAGCAATTCTCAAAAAAAAAGCTATAATCTATTGGAAAGATACAATTAGGACCTAATTTTCAGTGTAAACAAGAGAGTAAAAACACATGAAAAAGTGCTGAAAGGAACCGATTAGTTAATAATTTAGATCATATTCAAACCTGGAGTAGAAACCTCTATTGCATAGAGAGAAAAAGAATGCAAACGTGTCTTTTTTACATATGTATATCAAGGATTGGTTTTCTCTTTACTTTAAATTTATATTGTGATTGTTCTTGTTACATCTAGAAAATTGTTAGGTCATAACTTATGATACTATATATTTTTTGTCTCATTTGTAAGTAATATATTTGGAAGGCTAGGAGGGCATAGGTTTCTGCTTTAATAGATTAGCTCTGAACAGCCTTGCTAATATTCATTATAAGGCCACATTCTTATTTAATGTGCTACAGTGAATAAACTGGAAATTATGTATGTTCTGATAGTAAATTTTGCGGTATTCTACATACTTGTGTAGAATACATACTTCCACCTGTGAAAAGTCATGGAAGCAGAGGAACTGATATAAAATACCTCAACCAGATCATACAGATGTTGCGGGTTCCTTTTAAGGTGAACAGAAATAGGTGTAAGATTTGTTTCAGAAATAATTATTCTATGTCATGGAGGGATTTAAGCAACTATGGGTTCATGGTTGCATAGCAACTTCATGGTTGGTTTC
This sequence comes from Ptilonorhynchus violaceus, assembly GCA_013397565.1. Classification (NCBI taxonomy): domain Eukaryota; kingdom Metazoa; phylum Chordata; class Aves; order Passeriformes; family Ptilonorhynchidae; genus Ptilonorhynchus; species Ptilonorhynchus violaceus. Next base: position 58,248 of record VZRJ01002784.1, read on the forward strand.
TCTTTTGAGTTCCTCAGGTGGAGGTTCAAATGCAAGCTGAGTATTTAGAATCATTCTGGAATTAGCAAGGCACTGACTTCCTCAGTGAAGATTTAATCCAGAGCCTGACCTGTTGTATTTTTTGTGTTGTGGCAGACAGACAGAGAATAGCTAATTCCTTGTCAGATAGCTGCCTAATGTATATAGACTTAGATCTTCATGGAAGGACTTCTTTGTGGCTAGACTCATGCATCTCAAAAGGGTGCAGAGATAATATAATGGAACATATGTGTGCTACTGATTGGGATTTGCTTATTGTGTTGTACATGCATGAGACAGTTCAACTGTATTTTTCTCAAAAACAACAATGAAAAAAATTAATGTACCTAGAAAGGCTCACAGTCAACGAAGAATAATCTAAAGGCATGGTTAAGAAAGCTCCGTTCCTGTTATCAGTTTAGCAAACAATGTAAGTTTGAAAGATGCAAAGAAAGGATCAAGGTTATACTATTCTATATTTCCAGTCAGCAGCACTTCAAAAGATCTTCATTCTTCATTTCAATGTGCTGCTTCATTCAAACAAGAATTTAGTGGTGCCTCTTGCTGGACCAGGGTTTATGCATTTGTTACAGCATCCAGTCCCTACCTCCCACAGCAAAGTAGCAAGCACAAGAATTATAGGTATATCTAAACTGGTGGAAGGTCCGAATACCCAGGCTCTAGTGTATCTTCAAAATCCTGGTAAAGCTATTTGAAATACTAGGAATTATTTTTTTATTGGCATTGGCGGAATCACACATCCAAGGAAAATGAACCCTGAAATTGTCATAAATTAAATCTTTTTGCAGGGTTTGGTTGACATATTCTCTTAATTTTTCCCAAGATTATATTAATCCAGAAATTGTTGTAGCAGCAGAAAATTGATCTACTTACAGCTGAAGGTCTTTCTGAGAAGTTGCTTTCAGTGCATAGTCAGTGGCATACAGGTTCCTTTGTACTTGGTCTGAAAATGTTAGAAGTGATGTGCAATATAGAAAGATTACAACATTCCTTTACAGAAAAGTTCAGAGTTTAACCACAAGTTGTATTTCTAATACTGATGCACTGCCAGCACTGCTACTTTAGATGTCTCTGTATCTGAATCCTGTTCAAAACAGGGAATGACAAAGAAAAAAATCTTTTGACTTTATCACAAATCCTCATCTAAGGCAAACAGTAGAATTCTTCCTAAGAGGCCATCAAGTCCCAGTAAACTTGTAATTTCGAAAATTTAATTGCATTGCTGAAGGTTGGGTAGCTCTCTCAATACTTCTTTTGGACTCAGTGAGCAGAGAAAATCTTGAAAGGCCTAAACTACTTGTTGTGACTTGAAGATTCTCTTTCTATATCACCAACAGACAAGGAGAATCTCAGAAAATATTTTAATTAAGACAGGAAACCAACTGACATCCAGCTATTTATTACTGTAGACTATCATAAGAACTTTGGTATTTATTAAGGATCTTAAATTTGTTTAGATTTGTGAAATGATCTTTTTGCCCTGAATAAAATGAAGACACAGAGAGAAAGAGAATAGGTAGTGTAACATTCACTCGGAGGATTGCAACTCACTTTGCAACATTCAGCAAATATATTGTCTGCATACTTGGTCTTATCATCTGTGTTTGCTGTCTTTTGTCAACCTTACATATTCCTCCACATCTTTACTGAAGCAGCTCCATGAGTAGAACAGTCTAATAACCCACCAACAACTGTTTCTCATTGACTAGACTTTGAAAGTGGTGGGCCCTACTCTTTCTTATACTTACATCCTACTGTAAACAATACATCAACTGAATTTAACACCAGCCAAATAAATAAGTACTATTAAAAATAACCAAGATCTTCAAACGATTTCCTTTTTGGCATCAGTGATCAGAATTATTTATTACAAGTTTGAGCATTACCCACTAAACCATTTTATTGCAATATTTTTGGCACCTATGACAGAAGTAGCCAGGCATTAAATGTGAATCTTTCTTGCTGCAATGCCTGGAGGTAACTAATCAATGTGGCAAAGATCTTCTGGGTGCATAAGATATATATCTCACCTTCCAATGATTAGTTTGTCAAAGCCACAAGATCTATGAATATACTTATTTAATCTGTCAAAACGATATAGTACAGCTTGGAAAGTCATCATCAAACCTGATGTAGCAGAAAATTTCAAACTATTGATTAGATTCAGACATTCACTTCAATCTGACCATGTACTTTGGTTCATCAATAGGTCAAGTAGCTTATGAGAGCAACCCAATAATATTCGAACCTTGAGTCAGCAAGTTAATACACCCTGAGTACTTCAAATTATTTCTTCCTGAGGTTACTTTTAAGGAGAAAGGAGGTTTTGTGTAACAGACTGAAGTTGTGTTCAGCTACAGCATCTCTCCTCTGGAATGGTGTGGGAGAGGTTAAAACTAAAAAGAGAAAAAGCAAATTAAAATGAGATTTATCTAAACCTGTTGTCACTTCTGTCAAGAGAAGCTTAAATGAAAAAAAAAATTAGTCTCTGCTCCCTGAAACAGGAGCTATCTAAATAATACAGTATTTTGTTCTGAAAGGATGAAAACTTTGCTGTAGCCAATTTTGTTTCTAAACACTGGAACAATGTACCTACTGTGTTCACTTTAGAAAATATTGTATAATTCATCATGCATGTCATGATCATAATATTGGATTTGCTGTACTCCATGTTGATGATATTACTAATAGGATTTTCAGCTATTTAGTTAGATAAAATGTGTTAGTGTGTGCGATTTATTTTTACTTTACTTTTGCATTATGCATTTGTATATTTTTTTGTATATAATATGCATTTCTATGCTTTTGCACATTTGAGCTTCCTGGGCTAGTGGGAGGTGACCCTGCCCATGGTGGGGGAGTTGGAACTAGAAGACATTTAAGGTCCCTTCCAACCCAAACCTTTCTATTTTTCTATTATTATTGATAACAGACTCCTGCAAATTTTATGCCATATATTTCCTTACAAACAACCAAAAAACCCCACCATTTCCTTTATTTTCCCACAAGCAGTAAAATCCTTTATATGTATTCCATCAGATTTCCAAAAGCAAGTGGAATACATTCTTTAGGGAAGTTAAGAAAATCAGCATTTGCGAATCTTTACAAAGGTGATGGAGTCACTCAGCAGCAAACAGTGGTCATCAAAAACGTGTAAGACTTCTGCTTATGATTTTATTAAACAACTGGCAAAATACAAGGAGTTGTTTTGTATAAGTTATGTGTACATATTAGATTGTTTCTCGCTACAGCCAAAAACTATTTTACAGTTTATGAAATATGAAAGTTCAATAATTAATCCAATTAAATTCAAAAATATGTATTAGGGTAAGAAAATCATACACATATGTATAAAATATTATAAAATCACTTTTAAAAGAAACAATTTTCAGTTGCAGCAAAGTTGCTAATTTTCTAATGCCAAATATAAAGGAAAAAGTACAAAATAGGATGTAATAAAATAAATTTACAGATTATATATCTTACTCAGGAACAAAAACTTGCGCACATTAGGTTATATTTCTTTTCTGCGGGAGGAGTGCAGACAAGGATTCCCATATACTGCTCATCTTCACGAAAGTATGAGAACTTGGTGGGCTTCCCCTTACCTGAAAATTCAGGCACTGAAGGAAGTTTAGGCAACTGAAGGAATAATTAATCTCAGACAGCTTTAGATATCTAAAAATCTTCAGTCTCTAATATACACATCCATTATCAGTTTTCCCTGCTAGAGGCCATGCAAGGAGAGAGTAATCTTCTGAGGATGGTTCTTCGCACCTGTTTTAAGACGGGTTGACTCCGATTGACCCCCTCTATGAAAATGCCTGGTTGTCTCCCTGTTAATTATTGTGGGATCCTACTTATAACATCTACAATTTCCATGTGAAAAACTTGCCCCTATAGTAGCTGAATCTTTCTCAAGAAAGGTGAACAATCCTTATGGAAGGCACTCCCTTAAATTGAATTATAATCCAATAAATCAACAGCCTCGGCTCTCTTTAAACAGTTGTCAGACTTCAAAGGTTTAAATTTTGCAAATTTTCCAATCTTGCCATTGGAAAAAGAAACAAGAAATCCATTCATCATGTGACAAACTGGTGAGAGTATAAATCCCACATCCACAGAAAAAAATTTCTCTGAGTAATGCAAGATACTCAGCAAGGTCCTACTGTGTTAGGGTCAAAACTGTGCAACACAAAATATACTTAGCCTGCTATGGCTTCATTATCCATTATGGTTTAATTTATGAAGTCTCCTACTACATGTTTAATTATTCCAAAGAGTCTACACTTCAAGTCTCAAAATGAAACTGTGCATATAAACCCAAGTATTTTCTGAATTGAAGTATATACATTTACAGATCCATACATAGCCATATATATGTACATATATATACATTTTTACAGATATATACACACTTGCATATTTACAGTGCGGTGTATTTACAGGTGTATATTATATATTTCTTTTCCTACATAAATCTCTGTGCTTTGAACTTATGCATGTAACTAAATGCTCTGTGTAGATCCTTCTTTTCCATGGGTAAAAGAATATATTGGACAGTTTTTTTATTATTCCATCTAAATTTTAAGTAAGAAATAGCTGCCTTTTTCTTGCAGTTTTCTGTAAAGGTCTTCCTGAATTACTCTTGCTTTTATGTAATAACAATTCTAAGAAATTGTTAAAGAAAGCAATACATAAAGTGATGGTTTTTTCTTTGTTGACTCTCATTTCACTGAAAAGAATTGAGTGAGAGGACCATCCTGGAACTACCAACCTTTGTTCATCCCTATAACTTTTATTTGCAGCTACTCAGGAAGATGCTGCCAAACTAAGACCAGACAGTTTGGGGTGTGCAAAAGGGGAGGAGAAGTGGGAGGTGAAGGATGGAGCCCATCTACATTGGTACAGAGAGGAGGAGACATTTGCTATGCCTTGTATTTGTGACACAGCTTCCAGGAAAGCAGGTTTTGGCAAAAGATTGTGGAAGCTGTTGGAGGCATTTTGACACAGCCAGTCTATGATTCAACTGCCTTTTGCGCAGTTGCTTCTGAGAACATGGAACGAGCCCTCTCCAGCCCAAGCCTATATCCAAGTTTGAATGCCAAAGTAAAGGACGATGTTGTTCCCTACGTGTGTCCAAAGATGCTGCAGTCTGGTGACTCCCTCGCAAAGGAGTCTGGCAGTGATAATTTTGTGCCCTAGATGGGTTGAAACAGGCCTGTTTGTTTATTTACTTTGGGCAGCAAATCCTTATAAAGCAGCTGTAGGCTAACCACTAAAATAAACCACAGGCAGAGGTAGCTGTTAAGAGTAACATCTGCACTAGCATATGTCAGAAGGGCTTAAAAAGAGAATTTATTTCAGCATTTCACTTAGACTAATGATGCCAGCAAAGGGATGTTGTTAAATAGAGAGAATATGGATTTTGGAGACCATCAGTTTGAGAGAACTATCAGACTGAGAATCTAAACATATTTAGGTCAAGGTTGGATTATAAATTCAGAAAGTTCTTCTTAATAGAGTATTTCCCTATTGATTCCTTGCTTCTGACTCCTACTGAGTCTGCATCTGTTCCTTCTCTAAGTAGACAGAATGTGGAATAGATGCAAATATGATGCAGTTTGTTGATTAAATTCTTGGCTGTGTTTATCTGTTGGAAACCACACCATCAGGCAGTCAATTTAATCAAACAATAATCTTCATTCAATGGTGCTCTCTTACAAAAAATGTATCCATGGTGCCTGCTGTGTCCTGTATTTATTGAAGATGTATCTCTTCATGCGTTTTAATGCAATTGTCTAAAATTGATAATCAAGAGGATTATTTGCAATAACATGCAGTACCACACGTAACTTTTTTGTCCTGTCCCAAGACAATACAACTCTTCCTCAGGAACAGTTGACATCCCTCTGGCATGGGCCAGATTATTATTTGTTACATTTCTGACATTCCCCATGGCTATGCAAAAGCCTAAACAAGTTAGCTCCTTTGCCACGTCAGTGTTTTATTCTGAACATTGAGGTTTGATAGTCAAACCAACCTAAATTTCTTGGTTTAGACTCTGCTACACACATGATTAAATGTGGGGGATGGCAGGAGACATTTCTGCTCTTCTTTTTTCACTAACACTTTCTCTAATCTTAGATAACATAGTATTTTAACCCTCATAAATAATATAGCCAAGCTGATTTTAAAAAGCAGTGAAAAATTGGGTCTGTTATTTACATTAGAGATAAACAAACTACTTTCCCCTTAAGAGCTAGGGATGAGAATTAGTCTGGATTCTAAAACAGGTTTTATTGTTATTTTGAGGGCTCCCATCCTCTGGAATATCCTTCACCTTCTCCCCAGAAGCCACTACCCAGGGTGAGACTGGCTGATTTGCACTTTCCTGAGATGGAACTGGCCAAACCCAAATTTTCAACTAACTCACTTTGCCTCATCAGGCAGGACACAGAGTTGCTAAACCTTTCTTGAAAACCCCTCATAAATGAGGCTCCACAATGTGCCCCAGGCAATCTATTCTAATATCTCACTAATGTTTTTCAAGTATATTTTTAGAACATTGCTTTTTGTCCTATCCACACTGACACAGACAAAAACTGTCCAATTGTTCAGCACATCTTGTACCTGAATACTGCTGTCACATTGGTCTTTTCATCTTTAATTTAAACATCCCCATTTTGTTCAATCTTTCCTGTAGTAATTTTTTATAAACCTCTCTGGAGTCTCTCCAGTAGTTTCAGAAGGTTCTTGAAGGGCTGCCAAAAAACAGAGAAATACTCAACTGAGGTCTTGTCAGTGCAGAGCAGAGCAGAAAGATCATTTGTCTGCATAATATCTGCACTTTTCACAGGAGTGTGACATTGATGACTCATGTTCTTGTGATCCACTGTAACCTGTAGGTCTTTTTCTAAAGGACTGACATCAGTATAGTTCAATTTTTAGACCTGATTTTTTTTTTCCCAGTGTAACATGTTTGACTGCAGAGCAATATATTCTCTGTAGTGAATTACATCTTTTTCACACCAGTTTCCGAGATGATAAACTCTGTGTACATATTCCTGTTCTCCCAACCATGGTATGATCTCCAGATTTAATAATAACATTCTGTATCAGGCAGATATTAATTAATTTATTAAGTAAAGCTGGACCAGGATAAACCCTGAAGAATCCAGGTTTGCATGCCCTTGGATATGCCGGTGAAAACTTGTCCTCTGAACATGCTTTTTCCTCTATTCACAAGGCTTCTTGTACTGTGATAGAATAAATCTGACGGGTTCAGCCTTTCCTTTTTTTCCACTCAGGCCCCCAGATAGCTGCTACTTGGAATCTGGTTTCACTCGGCTACTGACTAAACTGTCCCAGGTAATTGACATTTTTAATAACATTTAGAATACAATTTTCAAATAGTTTAAAACTGAGGCTTTGTTATCTATGCTACAATGTTTAATTGGAAAACCCATAGAAAAATATCTCTTTTTAAAAGTTGCTTTACACGAGGGGAAATAAATGCAATTTCTCTTTTTCTCAAGAACAGAAAAAAAAGGTTGATATTCATAGAATCACAGAATGGTTTGAGTTGGAAGGAACCTTAAAGATCATCTAGTTCCATGCATGCTTAAAAGTTATTAATTTGGAAAACCATTATTTACTTTAAAATTTTCTTCATTGACTGGAATTGTTGTAGGACCATGGAAGTGTAGAATAAACAAATAATTACTTAGACAAACTTTAGAACTGCAGTTCTATTTTCATACTGAGAACTTAAATGCTTATTATCAGTGCATATAATAATGGACTCATAAAATAATTCAGGTTTCTCTGAATGTTATCTAGGTCAACTTGCTACTCAAGAGATAACAAGTAGACAAAGTTGCTCAGGGTATTGTCAGGTCAAGTTTTTAAAGTTTCTAAAGATAGAGATCCCACAATTTGTATGAAAATCTGTTGCAGGATCTGACCAACCTCATTATGAACACTTTTTTCTTGTATTGAATCCCAGTTCACCTTATTGCAGCTTGTGTCCTTTGATTCCTGTACTTTTTCTTGTCTACATCCAAGAAGCATCTTGCTAAGTCTTCCCTATAACAATCCACTTTGTTATTGAAGACAGCAACTGAATTCCCCCCCTGCCTTCTTGAGACTTCTTCCAGCTTCTCATTCTGCATCATGCAACTTCTCCCCCTACATCATTTCAGCCTGCTGTTTCAGAGGACTTCTGGCTCTGTTCTTGGTCCCAGGGAAGCAAAAGGGAGTTAGTGAAGCTGTGCTTCTGTGGAATCACAGCCACAAACCAGGGAACTATTTCAGAGGAGACACTTGAATAAACAATTAATAAATATTCCAAGTCAGTTTTTCTAGTTTTCTTGCAACTGACAGCTTATACTGGCAGCTGTTTGTGGCTTTGCAACTCATTAACACGAACCGGTGTCTCAGAGCCTGGCTCCATGTGCCTGTTTTGTACACTTGGGAAAGACACAGTCTTCAGTGTGCTGCGGGCTGAATCTGTTCCTANTGTTTGATTTGTTTGGGCTTTTTTTTTTCCTTTCAAACTGAACTTTCTTAGAAGTGAATGTATTTCAGAAATTTATAGGACCTGTTTGACACTTGTTTGAAAAGATCTCAAGATTACGTCTGGGCAGGATTTTCAAAGTTATTCAGGCATTTAGAGATGCATATTTAATTTTCCAAGGTTTTACCAAGCTGCCTACAATCTTTGAAGTATAAAAAATACTAGTAGCTACCCAGTATCTGATTATTTAGGGAATGACATATTTTGGTGCCAGTTCCATGTGGCACTACTTAAATCTATTAGTACTGATTAACAATAAGAAGTACATGTTTCAGATCTAAATATTGATAAAAAGATAATTGTTTATACCCAAGAATATTTGGGGTTTTTTCTTTTACTGTTTAAGAAAATACATTACTTCTTTGGGGGTTTTTGGTGTTGACAGTATTGGTGAGAAAACCAGAGCTCTACATCAGATTTCTACATCTAAAAGATATGTCATTTTTCTAAAACAAGAATCATTGTATATTAGCTATATATATAGTTGATTAAAGAAAATGTGTTTAATGGCTCTTATTTGGCATTCCTGCTTGAAAAAGAATGAATAATCTGAAATATTTTCTTTACGAGTTATCTGCTACTGGTTGATCTAGGGAGTAAATCTAGCTTCTGCAGAGCTACACATCTGATCTTATTTCACTAATTGAATGACCCCTTTTCCTCTCAGATGACATCTGGTTTCAAGCAAACATTGTGCTGCTTTGTCAAAGGCTTTTACACATTTCTACTGAATGGCCTGTAGGTTTTTTTATTCCCAATATTTCCAAACTGGTAATGTATATCAAGTACATGAAACAAAATTCTTCAGAAAGCCATTGTTGAGCTGTTACATTCTGTGACTAGCAGTACTGAAAAGCAAATGCATACATATTCCTTTCTGGTTTTATTTTTTTCTAACATTTGAATATATATTGGAGAATTATAAAGGACATTCCTCTGAGTGTTCAAAATTGATATTGGCATAGAATTTCACTGCTTTTCAGTCTCAGCTCTAGGAAGTGTTCCTGGCTGCTTTGGTAAATCCGTAAAGTGCTGTTCAGAGATTCATTAAATCATAGATTCATAGAATCATAGAATGATAGCATCATTGTGGTTGGAAAGGACTTCAAGATCATCAGGCCGAGAACTGAGACACAGTACGTGAGGTGCAACCTCACCAGCAGCTAGAACAGTGTTTTGAATCCTGATATTTCATGTAACAATGAAATATCAGGATATTCATATATCTTCTTCATATAATACTCTTTGCTCTGCATTTTGAGTGCCTTCCTTCCAATTTTGCATAATGAAACTGTTTTACTCTGATTTGCAAATGCCATGACATGTAGAACTTGAACTCAGGTCTACCTACTTAGTGCCCTGCAGGCTGCAAATTCATTCTCTTACGTGGCCTGGCATATTTATTGCCAACTACCCCATTCACTTTTGCTGAAAGATTTTTTTCTTCTGTAGCTACGGTAGCGAAGCTATGACACCTGTAATTTATAAGTTTATATTACTGTGGTGGTCCAGCCCCTGGCCCCCATCCTCAGGCCTGCTCTGTCATCTCAGAAGCTGCTGATAAGCCTTGACCAAACCAGCTGAGTGGTGAAATATCCCTTGGCCTTACCAGCTGAGCCGTGAGGCACTCCCTGACCATAGCAGGAGCTCTTGGATGGTAGAGGTGGGAACAATCAACTACCAGAAATATCATATGCTCAAACAAGATAGGAAACAAAGGATATGTGTATGTTCTTTGTAGCCTTAGAAAACCATTTACCTGAGTCATAGCCTGAGTGAACCAGTATCACGGTTATAGTAGTTATGTGCTTGGGTTACGGGCAGGAGAGAAACTTACTGATGACAAAAGTCAATGATCTTGTGACCCTATAGACAGCATTCCTAAGTGAGGCCCTTTGAGCTCTTCTGGACCACAGCAAGCTGCACCAGCACCTCTCAGGCTTGCAGTACTTGAAGAACCCTTCCAGATGCCAAGGCCTAGGTGGATACCTCCTCACACACACCTCCATGCTCCTCAAGGTGCAACCCTTGTCTGTTGGGAAATGCAGTGGGGTATGATATGCAAATTTCAGTGAACATGAGGGGAACTTTTGATAGGTACCTTTACATACACAGAAACAGGTGTACACATTATTTTTCCTGCAGACGTGAATTGATTATGATATGAATGTTACTATCTCAAATCTATAGTTAAGTCGATGTTATAATTTTAGTGAACTCTATTGAATCACTTTGCAAATATTAAAGTATTCAGTGATTAAGTGCTGCTAAACCCTTTTGCATCCTTATCTTTGTATCCATATCTTTTGCACTCTTTTGCATTTCCAGCTTCAGTGTAAATCTTTCCGAATTGTTTCTATTTTGATTTTCCTCTGTTTACTTCAACCTGTGTAGTAAGTAACAGAGTGAACCTTGCCATGGAACGCTGTAAAGTTGCATTTTCACAACTTCATATTAAACCCTGCTTTTGCCAATACCTTTGACAGTGTTTCTTTAAATGGCCAAATCACTCATTTGCAACAATCATAACAATCAAAGCATAGGTCCATCTTAGCACTGGGCCAAGATTAGCAAGTAACAGGAAGCCTTTAGAAAGTTTCCCTACAAAGCTGTAATTATTTAAATTTTATTGTTTTAAAGATATTGGATCATTCCTCATGAGTGAATTCAGCACTCTACTACAATACCTATTATTAAAAGTTATAATTTTGTGGAAATAGTTGATTGGCAATGGTTACAACAATGTGAGTTACTATCAACTATGAAAAAAATGGTTTAGGTGTGTCTATGTATAAATGCACTCAAAACATTCCATGATTCATCAGATTTGTATTTATGGCCTAATTTGCACTAGATTAAAACCACAAATGTATCTCAATGAAACTATATTGTGAGCTAGGTCAGTCCTGGAATTTGATATAGACCATGTTATAACACTTAAAAATTATTTTATTGTATTCAAAATAAGTAGTTGCTGGGGTAAAAAAACTGTTCTGAGGAAATAAACTAAGTGATAAGATTTAATAAGCATATGCCATTGTTTGAGGCTTCTACATTTTAATTTCCATTTCTGTAAAGTGAAAAGTGCTATATATTTTAATATAAATTTAAAATATGAAAGTTTGACAGACTACCACATGTATTTTTGAATAAAATATTAGAAGCTTATTGCTTTGTAAAATCAAGATTATTGCTTTCCTTTTAATTTATTGTGGTATGTAGCTTCAGTTTTGATAACCTGAACTGATGTTCTTGCAGCTTTTTATTACACTTGAATTCAACATAGCACGTTATGTCATGCAAAAAAAAAATCACAGTAATGTAATCTTGTCCCCTAAGATAAATTTTTATATTTGCTCCATAGATTGTTCTCCCTGGTCCATTGTAAAAAGCACAATTAAGCTGCATAACCTACATTCATGAGCAATTCAGTGCAGACACGTCATTGACCATGTTTTCTATTTTGTTTGATATTTACACTGTTAACACAAATTTCCCATCCTTACAACTTAGGAAAACTGAAAAGTTCACTTGCAGTATTATCACAAAGGAGATTTAAAAAAAAAAAGTTATAAAAGTAAAAATATTTACTTCCCATAATCTTGTTGCTAACTCTGGAATAAATATCCTTTTGAAGGAAACTGAGAAAACAGCAAGTCTTTGTATGCTCTAGGGGTTTTAACCCGAAAGCAAACCCAAGGATATTAGAAATGATCAAATTTTAGACAAATGATGTTTTGTTGTTCTTATACTTTCTCTCCCTTTTGAAGCAAGTACTGCTTTGGAGGACTTAAACTCTTGAAGGAAGCTATCCAGATAAGCAAGTGAAGAAGACGACTAAATATCAAAATATTATGAAAAATTCTCTCCTTTTTTATGGTTGTTGTTGTCTGTAATAATACTTTCTATATCTAGTTTGTCTGGTTTGATTATGTTAAAAAATTTCTTTTTTAAAACCTAAGATAGCAGAGAAACGAAGTTATACAAATCTAGAATTTAAAAGTCTTGCACAAGTTTAAGTCAAATGAACAGATGAATTAAGTATAATACTTGAAATTTTTTTGGTTTGCTGTTAACAATACAAAGGAGTCTGAAAGATGAAGATTCATCTGCAATATATCAAATGTTATACTAAGGTCTCAACATAATAACAAAAATCACCTCCTTCCTCAAAATAGAAAAAGTACCATTACGTTTTAGTTTTCTGAACAATTAAAATACCCTTTCATCTTGTTGGGGGTCTTGAGAATCAGCTGAGCTGATTTACGCTTTAGAAGATTGTTAAAAGTTCTGCTAAAGTCCGATTACAACACTGTCTTTCGTATTGGTATTCATCTGTTTCTGCTTCTCATGTGCTTCAAGGAAATTTCCATGAAATTTTTATGTGGTTAAATGCAACAAATCTTTCCATTGTCAAACCACAGCAAAACTCTGTCAAGTATTGCTACATTTATTGAGTTAGAATGTTCTAAGCAAACATAGTCTGGAGCTTATAGGGGTTGGCGATAAACTGACTGAATAGGAAAAATCAAGTAGACAATTGACAAGACATGGCAAAAGCTGGAGATAGAAAAAGCATAAGCTCCTACTATATATATATTTCAACTATCCCCAAAAGATGGATGTATGACAGGAGGAGAGACTAGGAATAAGCATGCTGTTCATGTCACTTAAAGGAGTCCACAAACACTTATTGATAAAACCGAAAACCAGTCACATTACTTGTTTTGAATTCTCATCAAGGTTGTTAATAATTTTCTCATTGTGGCAGCACATTTTTTTATTGTGGTAATGTTGGCTAACTGTTAAATGACTACTCAGCTGCTCTCTTACTCTGTCTCTTCATAAGGATGGGGTAAGAGAAATGGGATAAAAACAAGAATGAGAGATCTAGTAGGTTGAGATGAAGACAGGGACATTGCTTGCAACACCATCAAGGGAAAAGCAGATTTGTCTTGAGGAAGTAGATTCAGCTAGTAAGAAACAAAGATAAACATTAAAACACCAGCTTTCCTTTCCCCTAGCCAGACTCCCTCCTCACTCATTTGCTCCATACAGTTGTACCCAGACCCAGAGGTGCAGGAAGGCTGGCAGAGGGAAAGGGCTCCTCTGTGTCCTGAAGTGGATCTGGTTTACAGCCATCTGGAACCAACTAGGTCCAGCATAGGGCAATCCCTGGTTTCTTCTCACAGACGGCATGTCTGCAACTCTGCCCTGCTGCCAACACATTGACACCTACACCAAATACACTCATTGATTTTGACTTTACACCATATTCTATTTTATAGTATTTTGGTTTTTTCCATATTTTCTGTTATAGTTGCCATCAGCACAAAAATAATTGTGACAATGACTATGGTTTATTCCTAGAGAGAGAATAATTTTGAGAGTTTGGGAGAAAAATATTTCTGGTCATGTCAGTGTAACTATTCATACAATATATAAATATTTGCATGTCAGAATAAATATTTTACAATAACATCAGTAACGTTGATTACAACTCCTGAAGACTAAAGCCAGAACTGTGTTAGTAAAATGCAAATAAATCTGCATTGCTATTATGAAAATAAAATCTTTGCATGTATGTATGCATTTGCACACGCACAAAATCAATGAGTGAGGTAAAAGGTGTTTTCTTTCAGGTATTTCACAAAGGAGTGGTTCAGAGTTTTAATAGTATTTTGGTTTAAACTTTGGAAGAAAGCTTGAGGATGAGTTTGTGTTTTTTCACACCAGTTCACCTGCCATCTCAAGTCACTGTCTACAAGCTTGGGACTAAAATGGTCTATTGAGTAATTTTCCCTGGTTCTCTGGTCTTATTTCAGTTCCTACACTCAATGGATTTCATTTGATTTTAGGGTTGACTGCCAGTGCTCTATCATCTTAGCTGTTCAAGGGAATACTTCAAGAAAAATTTTGAAAAGGTCATTTCCATAGTTTCCCTACAATCATATTACCCTGCATGATAAAGTCTCAAGCAGTATATTTGGACTTGCTAATAACAGTTTTCCTTTGACTGAGAGGTAGATAATGAGATAGGATAATAATTAAGAGGTTAGTTTGTCTTCAAATTATCTTGAAAGTTTTTAATTGTCTATTTGATGACATTTTCTAGAAAGCTGGAAAAAAGACCCTTCTGCAGTATCTCTAATTACAGCATTGGACTCCTTGGAAAGGTTTGATGCTGTAGTGGTAGACCATTGCAAAATACCTTTGAGACAAGAATTGCAGTATTTCAAGTAACATACAACAGGAAGGTAAAATGAAAATCATAATTTGGGCTTTTAGATTTGGTTGGTTTTTGGTCAGAAGGCACTGGCATTATAGAAGATTACAAATTTAATTGCTGCATAAACATAATTTCCTGACATGATTACTGGAAGCACATCAGACGTTTAACAAAAAATTTCAGGCTTTAGGATTGTGACAATTGACAGTGCCAGAAGTAAGCCACCCAATTCTGAACAAGAAATTCTAGACTCAAGCATGCTCATTGCTTCTTGGTTCTGTGGTTTAAAAGAAAAAACAGATAGAACTTAGTGTCTGTAGCTTTTCCTCCTAAATATGTGTCTTAAGACTTTAGCTGTCCACCTAAATGAAACGAATTAGAATTTTCACAGAATCACAAAATATTCAGAGTTGGAAGGGACCCACAAGGGTCATCGAGCCCAACTCTTATGTGAATGGCCCATATGGGGATTGAAGACACAGCCTTGGCATTATTAGCACCATGTTCTAAGCAACTGAGCTAATCCCATCTTTCTCTGACAGTTTTCTGTCTATCTTTCCTACTGATTGATAAATTAAATGTAATGACATACAAGTCAAGAAGGTCAGATATGATGGCTAGTGGTTCTTTTTTGCCTTAAAGTCTGGTAATGCACTTCCTATACTTGAAGTTATGACTGGCAGAAAATATCTTTTTTCTTTAAGTTGGAGATGACTGATGCTTTTTGCCAAAGAAGAATAGTCATTTTATTGGGAAAGATAAAGTGGAAAGGCATAAATATAATTATTTTCTTTTTCTATTTTATTTTTGTCCCTCAAATACATGTGTAATGGACCTAGCTTGGATGGAATTACCTTTCTCCCTAGTGGCCCACATGGTGCTGTGCCATGCATTTGTGGTAAGACAATGATAATAACACACCAATGTTTTGGCTGTTGAGGAACGGTGCACAGTGTGAAAGCTTTAGCTTTTTCCCCGCTGCCCAAAGCAGGTTGCAGCTGGGAGCGGACACAACTGAGCCATCTGACCTAAACTGTCTAAAGGGATATTCCATGTTATGTGAAGTCACGCTCATCTATAAAAGCTCAGGGAAAGGAGGAGGAAGAAGGGACATCTCTGGTTATGGCATTTGTCTTCTCAAACAACAGTTCCATGTGATGAAGCTTGGGTTGCTGGGAAGTGGATGTACTTTGCCTGTTAATGGGAAGTAGGGAATGGATTCCTCTTTTTGCATTGTTTGTGTGGGCAGCTTTTGTTTCTTACTAAACTGTCATTATTTCAGTTCAGAAGTCTTTTCACTTTACTTATATCTTTTTCCCATCCTGTGGTAGAATGGAGTAAGTGAGGGACCTTGTCAGTCTTTGGCAGCTGGCTGAGGTCAACCCACTACAATCTGCAATTATGGTTAATCTTCCCTCGTGTTAGACTTATTGTGCAGAATAAGCAGGGGATGCACAAACCCCTGCAAAAGGTTGCCTACCAAATTTGAATCCTGTTCGGCTGACATTATCCAGTATGAAAATACAGCTATTATTAACCTGATATGGGAAATTAGAAGCTCAGGAGAACATACACATATCTCAATCCAATAATTTTACACGACTGTCTTTTTTAATGTAGCATGAACAATGGAGTTAAGTGATGATCTACCTATTCGCGTTCATTCAGGGAAAAAAAAATTGCACAAGCATTAGTCCTTCAAATTTAAGGGATGTAGAAACAGGTGGGATTTTGTTTCTATATAAAAAGAGAGCATTTAAGACTCACTTGTACAGATTTTTTTTTTAAAGCAAAAGAAAGTAAGTAATGGAAGAAAATAAATTGAATCCTCCATGCACTGTCATTTTTATGCTATATGTTTGTGCACAAATATCTGTAGTACAGTATATATTGCCAAGTCACCAACAAAGCAGTTACAGTAACATATCTGTTTTCTTTGTCTTCTACAGCCAGACAAAATAACACCTGGGATATGCTCTAAGTCAGTTCAAAAGCTGTATAAACTGCAGGTGAAAAATTCTTGTTTTGGTGAAACCTAAGAAACTGCCTTTGAGACAACACCGAAATCATTACAATCTTTTCAAAACTTATCTTAACAAAAAGTTTATATAGGCTTGCAAATGTATATTGTTTTCTATAGATGGAATTAATTCCCTAAATTGAGGGTATGATTAGAGCTATCTTTTATCAAATTTGTTTCTTAATAAGACTATGATGATCAAATATGTTTTAATCTTTTATTTTTATGGAGTAGGTATGAAAGGCTGAAATTTTGGGATAGGTACAAGTATAGATAGATTAATAAAGATCCAGATAGATAAAAGACTTGTCCACTGAAGAAAAAAGACTAGCTCTGGATCAGAGGAAACTAACGATTTTCTCATATTTTTCCCAATGTGTTCATATTTCTGAAGCCTTGATAGTTCTCCCATGTCACCTAGTATAGGAGGCAGTTTGCACATAACCAGCACACTAAATTTTTATGCAGTATCCAATGATCTTTGGATCATTTAGTTGTTCTTTCGTTCTGAAAAGTTTTAGCAAAGTGCTGAGGAGGCAGTGAAAATGAAGCAATGATTGTGCACAAAAGAAAATAGTTATATTTTCATATTTCAGAAGATATTTTGAATTATGTTTTTGAAAAATGTTTTGGTTTACATTATCAGAGACTAAAGACTAAACAAAATAGTCCTTCTCTAGCCCTTCCCTGGGCCCCACAATCTAAGAAGGATGTAAAAGTCCTTGAATGCATCCAAAAGATGGCAACAAATTTGGTGACAGGGCTGGAAGAAATGTCCTGAGAGGAGCATCTGAGGACTTTGGGCTTGTCTAGTTTGCAGAGAAGAAGGCTGAGGGGTGACCTTATTGCTCTCTACATCTTCCAGAGGAAGTGAAGAAGAGGGGGAGGTGCTGGTCTCTTGTTCCTTGGATCCAGTAACAGAATGTGTGGGAACGGTTCAAAGTTGCTTCTGTGGATGTCTAGATTCGATGTCAGGAAGCATTTCTTATCAAGAGGGTGATCTAACACTGAAACAGGCTTTCTAGAGTGCCCTGAACCTGTCAGAGTTTAAAAAGAGGTATTTGGACAATGTCCCTAATAACAGGCTTTATTATGGTCAGCCCTGAATGGGTCAGGCAGTTGGACTAGTGATAGTTGTAGGTATCTCTCAACTGAAATGTTCTGTTCTACTTTATTTTATTCTATTTTATTTTGTTCTATTCTGTTCTATTTTCTGGCCTCCTGATCTACTCTGGACCCCAGGGGCAGTTGCAACATCTTATTGTAGTTGCAAACAAAGTAGGTCTGAGCAAATGGCAGGTATGTGAGGATGACTGAGTCTGGAGTAAAGAAATGGAAATTTCTGTATTTCACCTTGAGCCTATTGCCATTTGTTCTGCAATATAAGAACATTTACCATGTGTATACATCTCTTTACTAACCACTATGAATTTAAAATGCCATTAGTCATTTGAAATCTGGAGACCAAATTTATGCAGTGTTCCCTTCACTAAGTTGCCCCATCCCTGGAATTGTTCAAGGCCAGCTTGGATGGGGCTTTAAGCAACCTGATATAGTGAAAGGTGATGGGCAGTGAGCGGAACATGACCCCATGGTGTGCCCTAAGAGTAAAGGTGCTGAACAGCTCCCAAGCTATATGAACAGGTGCATGGTCCGTAGATTGAAGAACAGGATTGTCAGTCCCAAAAATACGTGGTATTTTTCAGACTATATTTGGAGACTGCATCAAACATTGGCCGCCAGCACAGCAGAGACATAGGCAAGTGGTAGGAAGCTCAGTGGAGGGCCACAAGGTGGTGAGGGCTGGAGCTCTTGCCCCATGGGGAGGCACTGGCAGAGCAGGGCTGGGTTAGGCTGGAGAATGGATACCTTCCAATGCACCACACATTCACAGCACACACTCACAGCACCTACAAGAGGTCACCAAAGAGGCTGAGGTGGTCACGGCACAGTGGTGCAGGGGAGAATGAAAGACAATGGGTGAAGGAAAGGTTCAGGCTAAGTATTAGAAAAGTTCTGTTCCCACACAGGGACAAAGACATAGCACAGCAGATTGTCCCGAGAGGCTGTGCCATCTCTGTCCTTGGTGAGATTCAAGGCCTGCCTAGACCAAGCTGTGAGGATCCCAGAGCTGGCCCTGGTTTGGGTAGGGGATTGGACTGGAGACCTCCTGAAGTCCCTCACAGACTGAATTATGCTGTGATAGAATTCTAAGTACAGCAATATATACAGGAGAAGGGGCTATATTTTACCAAGCTTGCAGGTTTATATACCTCACATCGGATTTACATCTTTTTCAAATTTCATCATATAGGGCAAGTCATTTTCCTTCAATGAAAAAGATTAGAAATAAATATTTTGGCTACCAGAGGGCATAATCTTTTTTGCATTACTATTGCTGTTCACTATACTTACTTACTCGTCATTCAAACTTTTATAATGAAAACCATTTGTAGAGATCTTTTCTGGCAGCATTTATTATATTCACTAAGCTTCAGAAAATAAAACTCCCTTAATATCAACAGCAAGAATATCTAAAACACAGTGACTTTCAGGTTGATTTGTAGATATTACAGCTATTTTAAAAACAACAGATCTGTTTGCATTATGTCATTTCCCACCCAGAACAGTGTGTGCTTTCATTACAAATATACTCATTGGGCTTTTCTGAAAATATACCCAACCTAAGTCAAAATTAGATCCAAATGAGATCTCTTGAGTGTAGTGAGAATTGGAATGAAGGCCCACAGCTATAAGGAATATGTATAACAATATCCTGACAATAATATTCACCCTAGAAAGTGCTAAGAATTTAGGTTTATTATGCCTCGCTGGGTTATAGCGGAGGACAGAGAATGTATCAGAAACGAAGGCAAAGCTGGAACAGAGACTAAAAAGCTACTGAAAAGAGAAAACATATGTTCTAACAAACCATTCACTGTGCAATATCAACTGTTAGGTAAGAATGCTAAAATGACAAAGTCCTTGGAATGTATTTCCAAGAAATTCAAGAATTCATGGGTACAGATAAATCAAAATTCTGCTCCACAGATCAATGCTAATTTCTTTTTCAGTCAAACAGATTTGTATTTTTTATGGGCTATTGCCCTAAAATTTCTGTCTTTCACTACACAATCTCAATAAATACATTGTGTAACTGAAAATCAAATGCAGAAAATCCTGAACAACACCCTAAGTCAAAGTTCTAGTAAATTATTACAAATATCTACACTACAGTCATTACTTAAGATTGGCACCAAGAAGCTTATGCACTGCCAAACACATAGACCATAAAAACCTGAAGTATTTACATATGCAAGGGTCTTGTATTCATTACAGTTAATTAGATGTATAGATTAATACAGTACTATTGGACTGGTAATATGATTTCTTGGAAGCCATTAAAAAGCACACTAATAGTTTTATTCAGCAGCACTTACATTAAATAATTCTATAAAAACACCAAACAAAAAACCGCAAACAAAAAACCCTCTCCAAAACTGGGATATACTAATGTATTTTGACAGCAGCATCTCAGAAAGGATGACTTCTACAGAAAAAAGAGTGCAATAAAAGACGAAGAGTGAATGGTTTTGATGATCACAGGCCTGGAGCACCTCTCCTATGAAGACAGGCTGAGAGAGCTGGAATTGTTCAACCTGGAAAAATGAAGGCTCTAAGGAAACTTCCAGTACCTAAAGGAAACCTACAGGAGAGCTGAAGAGGGACTTTTTACAAGGACATGTAGTGATAGGACAAGGGGTAATGGCTTTAAACTGAAAGAGGGCAAGTTTAGATTACACATTAGGAAGAAATTCTTTACTGTGGGAGTGGTAAGACCCTAGAACATGTTGCCCAGTGAAGTTGTGGATGCCCCAGCCCTCAGAGTGTTCAAAGCCAGGCTGGGCAGGGCTTTGAGCAACCTGATCTGGTGGAAGGTGTCCCTGCCCACGGCAGGGGGGTTGGAACAAGATGACCTTTATGGTTCCTTCCAATCCAAACCATTTATGATACAATTCTATGACCAAACTGAAACAAACAAGCTGAAAATCAGTAACACAAAACGAAAAATTGCACACAGAATTTTCTTTCCTGTTCAGAGCAATTGATTGAAAAACTAAGCAGTTGCAGTAGTTGATCAATAGAGGACTATGTATTCCCATGATAATACAAGTCTGAAAAAAAGACAATGCTGAAGAGCTGACAGAGACATCCAGTAATAAAAGGGAAGCATACATACTTCTGACAAGATATCAGAAATAGCACACATACAATTCTATTCATATTTAAGAAAACAAATAGATAGAATATGAGAATACAAAAGGAGGGATTACTTGAATGATAAAGGGGATGAAAACTCTAATTTAGAACATAGAATTAAAAGCACATTGTTTCTTCAGCCTACAAAAACAAAAGCCAAAAGAGATATGAGTAACCCTTGTAATTTCTTAATGACTGAAGGATTAGAGAAGGAAAAGAAAACAGATCAAAACAACTTAAGATATAGGGAATGTTGGAACAAAAGCTAGTACATACAACATATTAATACGAATAATTGAAAACTGGTTATTTGAATAAGCTTCCTAGCTCAAAGAGGTTATGAAAATGTTTTCATATGG
The DNA here is from genome assembly GCA_013397565.1 of Ptilonorhynchus violaceus. NCBI lineage: Eukaryota > Metazoa > Chordata > Aves > Passeriformes > Ptilonorhynchidae > Ptilonorhynchus > Ptilonorhynchus violaceus. The sequence goes on from VZRJ01002784.1 coordinate 79,733, forward strand.
AGTAGGTATAGCTCCTTATCAGGTCATGGAAAGGACAGGACATGGTAAGAAAAATAATACAATGCAAATGTCTGAAAAATGAAGGCACTTGACCAGTAGGTTGAGATCTCTTTCAGTTCCAGAAATTAACATAATTTTAGTGTTTCAATAAATAGTTAGAATTCTATGGGCTTAAGCACTTTAGTTCCTCTGAAAATTTTACTCCAAAATTAAAAATGAAAACAAAACAAAGAATGAACAAATGTGCCCTCTAGTTCATGTCCTAAAGTATACAAGATGGAAAAACAAAAAAGGAAACAAAAAACAAAGAGTCAAAAATAGATTGTAAGATATGGTTTCACTACAGATCATAGTGGCATCTGGAGTACTAGCGAGAATGAGAAGGGTAGAATATAGAAAGAAGTGTTACATAGAAGTTGGAAAACTCCCATAATTTTCCTGTCTGTTTTTTAATCCTCAACTATAAATTGCCCCCTCTTCTGCTCTAAGGTCCAGACTCCCAGTCTTTATTGAATTTTAAAATCAACATTGATTTCAAAGATTGTTTACTATATCCTCTTAACACAATATTCTTGGATTTTTTTTTTCTAGAAGTGATGAAAGATAAATACGGTGTCTCTTTTTCCCGACAGTTAAATCTGTACAAACTGAGAATCAATTAACTGAAATATTATTAACACATGCTCCTTTATTATCAGTCTGGTTTCTTTTCTATTTAAATAACGAAAAATTTAATACTGGTTTCGATGAGAGAGTAATTATTCCAAGAAGGATTTATTTTTAAAATCTTATCTGTGAACTACAGCGGTGTAAAAACAATTTCTAAGTTACATATGAACCTGTCATAACGAAGTTAAAAATTCTAAGCAGTAATAAGCAACAAGTCATTGGTTTCTACAATTGAAGGAAGCTCAAGAGAACTCATCAGTTTTTCTGATTTTGAAGTTCACTGTGTTACTCCATTTCAAAACCAGAGCAGCAGAACAGCTGCTCAGTTATATGAACGGCTCCAAAGTTCAATTGGCACAAGAAATCCAAAATAAATGTTTCTGAAATAGTCTTCTCAGATTAAATTCTAATAATATAAAAAGTGGGAAAATAAATACTTTTTTTCTATTGGTGATGCAGTAATGTTAAAGAGGAAAGAACACTTTGAATGTGTTATAACATCATTGAACACCTCTTCACCAGGGTTGTCTTATGACACATATTTTATAAATTACATGATCACCACTTGTGTGCAACTACAGCATAACCTACCTAGATACTATAACAAAGATATTATAATATAGTGGGACCAGATTTATGTCTGCCTCAGGCATTTTTAAATTTCTTTTACTATCATTGGAAAATGTAGTGCATTGTTGTTGACAAAAAAACCCGAATCTCCAACTGTCCACAAATAGGCTTACTAGGCAAAACCACCATTATCAAATTCTCAGCTGAACGAAGATCCTGAAAGAATCAAAGATAAAAGTTAATTAGGCAAGAGATTCAATTTAGCTGGAAGTCACAGAAAAACACCTTTGACCAGTTTTCTTAATTCCTGAAAGCTTGTGTTAATAAAATAGACTAAATTTTCTCAACATGGAATACTTTGTAAATTTTAGATCATTAATTTTGCAATCTAATTAATTTGAAGTGCCATAGATAGATAGATAGACATGCATATCAATTTGCTTTAGTTTAGAATCTGAGACTATATCTATTTCTTAAAACATAACTTCTGACAGTAATAACAGTAATGACAGTATATTTTTGATACTAATTTGACTAGAGTCCACTCCACTCCCTCATTGGTATTGCTCTTAGGTATTTTCCCTTTCTCCTCTTGTCACTTCTGTTTAATTTCTGTTGACTCTGTTACAGCAGAAATGGTCTAGGCAATGAAGTGCAGACAGAATATATCCCTGACTTTGAATTATGCTACAAGGTACACAAAAGCCTTTGTCCTGGTGTACTATGAGAGATCTAAACATCATACAAGGTGGGAAAATTATATTTATTTCTAGGAAAGAAAAAAATCCAAGGATTAAAACACCAAACAACATGGAAATTCTACTATTTGACTAATTTGCCGATGCTTTGCAATCACGACTCATTGACAAAATCAGTTTAAGGAGCTTTTTTTTTTCAGGAATATAGACTGGTATTTTTTAATTATTTAGTAATCCTTTTGAAAATTCTAAAAATGTTCACTTCTATTTTTGGTATAAATCTGTAATGACATCTACAGAACAAAACTATGAGGTAAATATCTTTGCATTTGGTACTCACACCATTGTTATGTGCCAGGTTACCCAAAAACCTGGGACTGAACCAAGATTCTCTTCTCCGGGTAGGCACAAAGAGAAAATTCAACCAAAATTTTCCCAAGAGGAAAAAATAACACACAAAAATTTAGTGGCAGAACTACAGAAAATTAGGGGACATTGGAAAAAGAGTAAAGGGTACACAACATCACTTTTCCCGCCATAAACTTTGCCCATTAAACATAGAAAACCTTACAGCCCATTTGATGTTATGTTCTGTGAGAAAAAATGTTAAAAAAAGAAGGTAAAAAGGAGGAAAACAGGAAGATAGGACAGATACAGAAAAACAGGCATAACTACCAACACCTGGTTCCAGCGATGAACTTCTCCAAGATGGAGGTAGGTGAAGAAGAGAGAGCAAGGCCACCTGGCAATGGTTTCTTAAACCCTTGGCCCCGCCCCCAGGTGGGACCTCTCATGTCTCGGCCACTCAGGGGTCAGTAAGGCAACACCAGGGGTCTGTGTCCAGTGTCTCTTAATGGACAGGTACAGCAGGGGCAGGGGCATGGGCATGGGCATGGGCATGGGCATGGGCATGGGCAGGGGAGCAGGGCACTGCCCCACCAAGATGGAGCCCGACCCGCTCCCTTCCCCACAATTCCAAGCACGTCAAGATGTCTCAAAACAGACTATATTCTGTCTCTAACAACCATGACAAAGGTAAACTTGTGGTAATACATCCCCTTGTTTCTTTTATGAACATCTATTATGCACTGTATTTTCAAAAGTATGAAGACCAAATTCCATATATTTATTTTTTCTACTTTGCTCTGTATTGTGTTTTATGACATTTTGATTCCTCCTCCTTTTACTTTCTGTATTTCAGATGAACTAGAGGCAGGTGTGGATTTGTCACAGGCCCAGGTCACTATTAAAATCCTTTAAAGTAGCAAGGTACACAACATTTTCATTTATATTTGTTATATACATATTAATCATGAAACATATCAACATAATAAAGAACATCAAGGATGTATTATTGCAATACATTGCCTCATTCAGAACAAGTCAGTACAATTTTCATTTATATATTGCATAGCATACTGTGCATATAGTCCTTTTTTATGTAGTGGTGTAATTTTTTCAAATCGAGTGTATTTCATGCTACACATGCACAAAAAAAATCTTGATGTGTTCTGTCAGATATTACACCAAATGACTTGCCATGTTAACTGCTGCAGTTCAGGGTTGTTTCACTTTTGTAAATTAAACAATTGCATAGAAAACATAGAAGCAAAGGACATTCAGTCATTCATCAACCTACACAAAACCCTGAACTTCTCTGTCCTTTTACCCTATGCAATCTGTAGCAACATCTGTCTTCCTGAGTGATGGACAGTTTTTATATTGTCCTTTGTTTTAACAGGAAAGAAATTATTTTGCTACAAGTCAAAATATATATGGGGAAAAATGATATAATTCAAATTCTGTCCCAAATTTTTACTTGGGAATGTATAACAAGGTTTCAAACTGTATCTTAAATCATCTACCATCAAGGACAAAATCACGCTTACTTTGTCTCATTAATTCTGATGAGGAAAACAGACAGAAATGTAAAGATCTTATAGGTTTTGTCGTGGATTTTTTAGCCCATTCAGAGTTTGCCCTTGCTTCACTCTGGTACTGAATTGTCTCAGCTTGCTTTTTTTACTGACTCTCTGAAGCTTTCACAAGGACAAAAGCATACCAGTTCTGAGATTTGCAAAAGTACTTGTCAATTCATCTTCTCAGCTGAGAAGAAAACCTCGTGTAAGCACAGCAAAGTTCCATGTAAACCTAATAGTCTCAAATAACGTGGATGGGTGTAGTTTCACTTCTGTTAAAGAATGATAATTTCTGGTTCCACAAAGTGCGCTGAGATCTTCATTTTACCATAATGACTGATTTCAGTTTTTCACAAAGCACTTCATCAGTTCTGTTGTACAATTTAGTAAAGCTGAATAGGAGTGGGAATTTGTCTTTTCAGCCTTTATTCAGGATAATTTTTCAAAATTTATTTGGGATATGGGAGATTGATAATCTACACTCTACTTAAATATGTTGCATACAACACACACCCTTTATGAGAAATTTCTGTATGTGATACTACTTCTCTGGTAAAAACAAACTACATATTCATTATCCCCATTCAATTTCCATACGTTGGAGGAATACTGACACTTGGAAGAGGAACAGTTGACCACATGTAGCAAATAAGTTATGGTTTTTTCCTTCCAATATAGACCAGTTCATGCTTACCTTTTAGTGACACTAACCATGTCACTGCTTGATCAGTCTGTGCTTTTTTATAAGCCAAAGTTTTCCCACTTTCATTATATGCCATATAACAGCAGTTATACCATATATCCAGCCTTTTCTGTTACTCTCTTCCTCAACCCCAGTACCTTCAGTTTTGGCATCAGTAGCAAAGCTGAGCCCTTCCATCACAGATTTAATGAGCAAACTTTTATCCACTCAGTTGTTTTAGACTTCTATTCTATGATTTCAAGCTAGAAGTGATTATGTTCACTTTGAATCTAAAAGCACTCTAGTTCAGTAACTCAGAAATTAATTTCTGTACTTGGATTAATCTTATCTGAAGACACTTTGAGAGTGACTTTAAGGACACTTATTGGGATAGCTTCCAGTTACTACAGAAAAACCATGGGGAGGAAAAGATTAAAAAGAAAGTGAGATGGATACAAGGGGAAAGAGGAATTTACATCATCTAGTTTTATTCTCCATGTAAGAATATGTTTGATGGTCCCTTGTCCAGCAAAAGACTCAAAACCAAGTTCACCTGTCCAACTTAATTTATTCAGTATTTTCCTTGTGTATTTCACAAGAATAATCTGAGTCAGTATATAATTCTGCTATTCTAATGGTGTAAAATATGTTTTTCATGTTTTCACATGTACTTCATGTGAAAAACACCTAATCCTCAAAAACTGCTTTAGAAAACTGTTTTGAGACTAAAAATATTTCAGGAAATTAAAAGTTTTCACTCTGGTTGATTAGTTAGCCTTTAGGTGTTCAGGGATATATGGATCAATTTTGCTGGCTTGCTTTTTTGTGTTTGTATGTTCTCACAGTACTGTTCGTATTAGATTGTAAACTTCAAGGCTAATCCAAAATCAAATTTTTTTAAAACTACGCAATAAGCATATATGACAACAAATTAATATGAATTTTCAGTGTAATAAATATTATTTTGGATAGAACTTCATGAAAAAAATGGAAAGTAAAGTATTGGTCACAGCTGGAAAGCCTTTTGTTATTGGCTTCGGATGCATGTAGACATGTAGAGAGACTACTAAAGTACACTACCAGTCACGTTTTCCAATCTGGTTACATTTAAATGTGTCACATCTCTTTATGGTACAGTTTGTATAAATAAACTACAAGGTTTGCTGAAGCAATGGAGACACACATCTGAGAGCTCTTAGTGGCACAAAATCTAATTTACTAACGTACAGATACACAATAAGTACTTGAAAATGCAAGTGTCAGTTGAAAGTGGGTGAACTCTAAATGTCGGCTTTGCACAGGCCCTTAAGTTGAGAGCCACTTTTACTCTCTCTTCATTATAGAGATGGAGGTCTGTTCAGTGTAACCATCCTGAATTGCCTTCAAGAGGGATCTCCTTCCTGCATTGACCAAGGCAGGAATAAAAAGACTGGGTCTCTACCTAGAAGTGGAAATCAGGTGCTTAAAATTGGATTCTGTGAATAACTTCTTAAATGGCTGTGCATGTCAGAAATACCTTTTTGGTACCTGCACATTAGCTTTTCAGCCTCTTAAAAGGATATTATTAAAATAACATTCAAACACCAATGAATATCTGAATCAATAAATAAAATTATTTAAAATGCTTAATTTAAGAGAGTTGCATTTGTTTACTTTTCCCAGTATAACTTTTTTTTTTCCCTGGCAATACTAGAGCAGTTGGAGTCCTCTAATCTAGTTTCCTCACAACTCTCAAAAAAAGGTAATGTTTCATTTTCAGTGATCAGAAAATCTATTTCTTGTTCGGCTGCCTTCTTATGTTGAGAATGGTCCTTTGATAGAACAGTATTTAAAGAAAAGAAACATGTCTTTTAGATAAATCTCTTAACTTTTTGCAACTGTAAGCCGGTCTGGGCTATGTCACGTAAGGTTTTCCTTCAAAGACTTATTGGTGGTCACTACAGAAGATAAACTAACACCTGCATTGTGTGGGACTTAGTTACTACAGTGTCTGCTTCACAAATCCCAAAGTTACAAGTTTTCTCAAGTCATATGAAGAAACAATGGTTATTAGCTGAGTACATCTGACCAAGTGTAGGATTATCAAGCCATCCACGGTTATGTCAAGCTGAGTCTTGAAAATCTCCAATATGGGGAGTCCAGATCTGCTGAAGAAATCTGATCCAGTGTTCACCACTCTCCTCTTGAACATCTCTTTTTTTCCTAACTTGAACTTCCTGGGTTACATATGTGACCATTACACTTCCTTTTGCTGTTTCCCGTAAACAAAATGAGTTTTCTTTATGCCTTCATAACCCCAACCAACCTCACGCATACTCCTTCCTACACTTTACAATTCCTAACTTGTCCAGCTCCCTCAAACATCCCATGCTCCTCACAGTCATGGCAAACCTCCAGTAGATGCTTTCCAGTGTCTGAGTTCATCTTGAGAAACCCAGTCTCACTTTTGTCTTTTAGCAGAAAGGAAATATTTCTGGGAAAAAAAATCCTTTTATTCATCAGTAATGTTTTGGAACTTACTTCTAATCAATCATGTTTTTCAGGCTGTAAATTTGGTTGGTTGGTTGGTCGGTTGTGGGTTTATTTGCTTTCCAAGTCCAGACAGCTGAAAATGTCTAACACATAGTTACATCCATCAGGCATGGTCCTTGTTTCTATGTTAATTTTGGGTTGCAGTCTTTGGCTTTGTTTTCATCTATTCAACCTGTGTGACAGATCACGAGTTCAGAGGCAAAAACACCTTTGAATTCATCAGGAAAGAAACTCGGTAAAATTGTATAAGATCAATAACTATTGTAAGCTCTGGCACAGCTAACAAATCACAGAATCATGGACTAGCTGAAGCTGGAAGTCTTCTCTGCATGTCATGCAGGCCAAGCCCTCTACTCAAACAAGATTCAGCCTCAGGGCTGTGTCTGGTTGGGTTTTGAATATCTCCATGAATAGAGATTTCAAATCCTCCTTGGACACATGATTTCAGTGTTTGAATAGCCTGCCAAATGTTGCTGCATTTCTGAAAAAATACATTTTTGATGGATTTTTGAAAAGATATGGTGGGCAGTTCAAGAGCACTGTTGGATCATACGTAGGGTGGTTTAAAGTGCTGAAGGGTGAGATGGTTTGTTAAGGAGCCAGTTTTTCTTCATCCTTTTTCTAGCCATCCATCTCCTGGGGAGGGACCTATACTTTGGTGACCCATACTAGGGTATACTATGAGACTCAAATTACTTTGTTTTTACCTGAACATATGACTTTATATCAAATAAAGACTGTTAAGAATTAAAATGGGGAGAGGTGCTGCAGGAAACAGAAATTGGGATATAGTTGCCAAGAGCTGGGCATGATATGCATGTAATTGTAGCCCTTTACTTTCCCCGTGAACATAACAATTTCATATTAAAAAATCTCATTACAAAATCTTCAAACTAAAATCCTCTCACCTCCTCAGTCTAAATTACTTAACTACGAATCTCATCATGCCATTTAGGTATCTGAAACCTTAGTTCCTAATTTTTTGGGGATACTTATATCGAGATACAAACTGTGGTAAGGAAGACTCAACTAGCAGAGTAAAGCTGCTGGATGCTGAATTAAGAGAAATATGAAAGTTATTCTATCTTGATATCCAAAGGGAGGAAGAAAAAAACCGAAAAAGTTGTGATAAACTAGTAGAATCTCATATTATGTAGGAATCTACCTATCTCAGAGGTATAGAATGATTGCCACTTAGAGATGAAAAAGGTGCATGTATAATTTATATAGACAAGACAGAAAACAATAAATCCTCTTGTATTTTGTGTGTATATATACAGTATAACAAATATATCTATTAATAATTAATTGCATTTATATGCAGATTTATAAACTTCATTTTATGTAAATAAAACGTAGTATCCCCCATAGGAGTAATTTCTTAATTCTTTAGAAACAATGCTGACACTCATTCAATCTCAGTATTCTTTATTCACACCGGCAATCTCTCTGACATCACAGGAATTATTTTACAGTTAAAAGATCAGAAAATGGTGTTAGAGTTTACTCCATCTAAAGGATTTATTATTTGGATTTACTGATACTTCAGTTTCTAAACTGTTAGGTCTGGAACTGAAGCAAATATGAATCTTTCAACTGACTTTAGAAAAATAACTGCTTTCATCCTTGACTTTGGAGGAACCAGAGCAAAGAAAATAATTCAATTTTACAATTCTCTAAAATGCTTGAGCACCTTCTAAAGAAAAGCTGAAAGGTAAGCAGCCACACGTTCAAAGTACAAGAGCATAAAGTGAGAGTGCTATAAGACTCAGTGATGTTGAAGCAATGCATCAGAACAGATGTTTCTGGCTCAGCTCTGGGCTTGTTGCTTTTCCTCATTCCCTGTGCTTTAGTGCAATATCTTGGTTCATTGAGTTTCCTTTCAGAATTAAACAGCACAGGACAGAATATTTTTAAAATTGCAAATGACTGGCACAATTTTTTTTATATTAATAGCATCAAGCAATCACACTGCATTTGGTGTGAAAACTACACATAAGTTGGGTTCAATTCATACTTCATAAAATTGTTTAAAGCTCATCTTTTACTCTGCTTATTCTGTTGCATACTGTTGCTCAGTTGACAGTGGCCTTGACACTGTTAGAACACAGTAGGAGTTGCTTTGAATTACATTCTGTCTATGAAAAGATGAAGGCACAGCCAAAGATTGACATGAAACAAGGAGAGCAGTCTCTTTTTTTGCCTATTATCCTGGCAAGAAGGAAAATGTGAGAAGAAATGCCTTCTTTTAAACTGTCTGAATGATTGTCTTAATGTGAGGCAAACTGCCTCCTGTGAGATGAAGTACTAAAACATAATATTATTGGGCTGAAGCTTCCTGGAGGATTCTGTATATTAAAATATTTGTCTCAGACAGCTTAAGCTCTGTTTAGACATGCTGCAAGCAACAGTGACACACTACAAGTGAAATCAATAGGCAGCTTATTTGTGTTTGAGATTCAGTTGCCGTAACACAGACAGAGCTGTTTGTTGAGATCGAGCTTATTCCCCATAGTCTCCTGCTGGTACTTCAGAACAGCACAGGTCACCCCTTCACCTCATGTGCCCTCTGTTAGCCCCTTGGCAGTGTCTCACAGACTCTAGGTGATGAGAAATATTTCTTGGTGATGACGGTTAGCCGACTCCTGAGTCCTGGGTGTAAAGGTGGGATACATACAGCCCATTGTCCAGGTTCCTTTCATCAACAGGACAGATTTTTTTCTGAAGCTCTCTTCATGGACAGACAGGAATCTTCCTGACACTGCAGTCTGTACACTATGTTTTCAAGGCATCTGTACAGCTCATTTTTCTTTAGCATACCTATAATCAACATGGTAGAAAAATTTACTCAAAGCTTCTTCACACTTCCAACCCTGCATTTGTCTGCACTGAGGATAAAGGGTAAGGCCTGAGACAGTGCTTGAGAGAATCAGTCAGTCACTGGTTTTCCTAGCAAGAGGATAGAAGAGGTAAAAGCAGCTGCTACATGTCCTGCATTTTCAGAGCTGTGGTGTGTAGCCCTGCATTTTTCAGTTCTTCAGTTGTGCAGTGTTTTAAGTTCTATAAATAGTTTCTCACAGACTTTTTCTGTAAACATAGCTCATGTTTATTCTAACCGGCCTGATGTTTTGAATTCCTGTAGTCTGTGTGATAGACAATTCCGTTGACCAGTGGACAGCAGGAGGTGGTATTCTCATCCTCCAATCCACAGTGGTTTCTGAAAACATATAAATAAAGACCAAGGGCAGAGGTCGGCCCCTCTTTTTCCTCCATTCTTCCTTGGCCTCTGCCCTGGCTGGTGGACCCTGGTAACTGCATCTCGTGTGCTTATTTCATGTCCAAGAGCGACAGTGGACAATTAAGGACACCCAAAAATCACATGCATAGGATGTTGAAAGCCTGGATAGCTAACTGCTTTTCTTTAGAGTAGGGACAACCCAGGGCGAGAACAATAAATAGGGTGTTGACACAATATCAGAAATCTGCTATAAGTAATAGCTTTGTTCATGTATTCAATTTGGGATAAATTAATTTTAACCTTTTATATTGAATTATTTCTCATAGAGATTGTATCTAGGCCAAACTGTATATGACTTGTTACTCCAGTTCAGGGCTCAATAAAATAGATGTTCTCCATGGAATATTTTAAAGATAGCATACCATTCTCTGACAGTAGAATTGCTTTTAAACAATGTACCATATTCTAACACAAGTGTCATTTACTAACATTTAAAGAAGCAAGAGTTTCAAAATTCAGAATTGAGTCACATAACTCTGCTTCAGGTTTCCAGTTCCACATTTTCTCCAAGCTCTGCTATAAGAAATATTAGAATATTGAAATAACTAATTTTCATTTTTTATCTCAGGTCACTTGTCCCATGGAGTAGATCTCCATGAGAACACGAGTCATGTGCTGAAGGCTGGAAATCCTTTGTCTTACTACCATCTACCCCCTCTTTATCTTGCCACTCCTTCCATTTCCGTTTACCCAAGGACTTAAAGTGGCCAGTGGGAGTGATGTTAGAAGAGTGGAAAATTAATGCTTTATAACTAAGGACAAAAGTGATCATATTTTAAAAGCTGTAAAATCTTACTAAGTTAAAGTGGACCAAAAGCAGGCCAAAAAAATTGTAACGTGCTGTTCGTAGTTCCATCATGTCCAGTGTATTTCATAACATCATGTCTGAGCCATTACTCACTGATGGCAAAGCCTCATGCCTGCTGTTTCAGAAAGATGTAAATGTTCCTGGTGATAGAAAAGCCAAGCTTTTAAACAAGCTATGGCAAGTGTATTAATTTGCCTAGAGAAAGATTTCTTCTCTGACCCCAGGAAGTGACCATTGTGTATAACAAAGCATGAGACTACATGCTCTCAACTTGTTATTACAAATGTTATCCCTGGTCATAAAATTATATAGACCTTTTTAAAATTAAGCTATGCAGTGAGTCAAGTGCTTGTTAACAAAAGTGATGCATTCCTTTTCCTGTCACAGGAAATAAGACAACTTTTTTTTTTAAATTTTAGTTTACTGTTTTCTTCCACCATAGTTCCTATGCAAGTAAAAATATGGGTTAAATCCATGTGATTTGATGCCATAAAGCTTGATATGAAAGATCATCCTTTTATCCTTTATAATCTTCAACTACTACACCATCAAATAAAGCTCTGTATTTTGAAGTCTTTGATTGAAGCAGCATTGTTACTGTACAGACAGTCATACAACACATCCATTTAGATAAAATGAATACAACACAAGCATTTGAATTAAATAGAATGCAATTAAGAACATAAGTTACTATTGTACTCTGTATGGGGATCAAGTAGCATTTTGCAATCTAGCTACCCCTTAATGCTCACTAAATGCTTTTGCTGTTCTACCTCTAAGCACTTTTACTGTTTAAAAAGCACTTATAGTGGTCTAATAAAATTTGTTTTTCATTTGCATCTGTTTTGAGCAGATGATGTGAATGACAAATGTTGGCTTTTACTGATTTATTTTATAAGAACATTATGGATCTTAGAAGGAAATCAACATATAATCAGGAAATCTGTGATATAAACATGAATAAACCTCAAATACATTGGCTTTGTAGAGAAGATTATGCAAGTATTTTGGTGGTCATCAGTGCAAATTTTTTTTAAAGTTAAGACCTACCATTTCCATTAAGCTTAAGGATTTACAGATAAGTTAGGCCAGTCTGTAACTTTGTGATATTTTTAATCTTTTTTTTTAATAGCAAATTAATTTCATAGCTCACTGATTATTGTTTTGAAGATCTGTCACATCCTCTGTTTGCTTATTGCTTGAGAGTACCTATTTGCATTCAGGAACTCAGAGAACCAAAAATATTCACAAAGCATATTTTTCCAAGAGTAGAGTGGAAGAATCATTTACAGTTCTCTGGATCACCTCAGTACAGGTAATACAACCAGCTTTTCTCACCATAAATATTCATTATAATTTATTCTTATATTTCCTCAGTTCTGGTATCTATTGCATGTCTTTTGCACTCTATGAAGAAAGCTGTAAAGCAATTACTGCAAACTTGTTGCAGGACAGAAAGTCAAAGAAGTAGGCCAGTATGACCTAGCCTAAAATAATTAATTTTTGAAGTCCTGTATTTCTGTTTTAAAAGGTCAAATAGGTTTTAATCCATTTTACTTGGGGTTTCTCAGAGCTGCCCTTTTGCATGGAAATAAGGGTTATGGCTACAACAGCTATAGCAGTTTAATTATTAATTACCATGCTAGCAAATGTGCGATACCTAATCTTGCTACCATTGGAGACAATAGCATGGAGATGGTATAAAAGGAATAGAAGTGTATTACAGGCAAGGAAGGAAGGGAGGGAAAGAGCAAAGGAGAGAAAGAGAAAGTTATTCATATTCTTTTAAGGTCTTTAATTTTTCCTGTTTGTGAAGGAAATACAAGCTAGCAGCATTTTGGGTGAGATAACAAAACTAAGAAATTACTCTAATGTATCTTTATACATACACATATATGAATAATAGGCAGGCTTTTGAAATTATATTTTCATTAAGAAGTGTACACATGGTCAGATACATACATGCTTTTGGCTATGTCAAGAAGCAGCTCAGTTTTTAAAGGGTGCATTTATATTAAAAGACCTTTCTAAGGCCCTGGTATTTCAATTATTATCCATGACAAACACTTTGAGCTTGCATGGAAAATAAATCTATTCCTCATTTGCAGAGCTGCTAGATTACAAGTCTCCTGTGTACTTTTAAATGAACCGGTGAGTTTAAAATCAAGGAAAACAGCATTTAACTATTTGCATGTGCTTCGCTCAGGGAGCAGCAGCAGAGTGTGAAGATGGTGCAAGGCTCTACAAAAGCTTTTGCTTGTGTTCAAGGGATGCAGGTATACTGTACCTTTACTTGTTGGGTAGTGCGTTGATGACACACAACACTAATGGCAGTTGTTCTCTGCCCACCATCAGTTGTTTTAATGTCTGGGAGTGACATGAAAATTCCACTGAGGAATTGACAGAGATGCATGTATGGATCCTTAACCCATGCTGACACCAAACAACTCTTTGGAAGCTCAGTGTAATAGGTGAAGTGCAGGACTGTCAGCCTAGTGTTTCCAGGTCAGATGCTGTTGAAAGCACTTGGTGTCTTTTCATTTGATAAAACAATAATTCAGAGATGACTGAACATGTCTGTCTGACGAGGACAGGTCAAATTTTCTGCTTATCTCTGAAATAATTTTTCTGACTGAAGAGTACAATAATTGCACTAAATAATATTTTTATTTTTTGCTAATGTGATCTGGAATATAGTGATCATTATTCAGTCTTATTCCATGAATTTGGTCTTCAGCATTACTCTAGCAACAGCTATTCTTCTGTTTTTATTTTTATTTTTATGAGATGTGTATGCCCATGAATTTCTGACTTTGACCTTCCAAATGTCTTCCTTTAAATACATACAGTTATTCAAGGCACGTTTAAGATTAGATAATTCATAGTACTGACTTCCTTATAGCTGCTGATTTGATGCTTTTGTTAAACCTGAGAGTGCACTGTCAAATTCTAGATTGGCTTACCAAAGTACATCCACATAGTACATACAAACTACAGGTTTATTTCACATCTTAAACTTGTGTCAGGACTGCTCTGCTGACAGCAGTTTGCTGTCTTCTAGTTAGTGGTTCTTTCAGAGGAAACGATGACAGTGTCTATAATTAGTCTGGGGCTACAGAAGGTAGAGAGGAGAGAGCTAAGAGTGTCTGAACCATTCTCTGTGCAGCAGAAACAAGATCCACATGGAGCTGAAGAGATGAGAGCTGCTTTTTTAAGCTTCTCTCATAAATATTGAGAACTCTGTGCTAAAATTGACATAATGTTCATAATATCACAAATATTTTTCAATCCTCCCATTTCTAATAGGGAGACTGATTCAATGTAATGAAGGAGTGGAAGCCTTTTTACTTTTTTTAAGATACAATCTAGTTTTACTGTGTGTCTTATTCCCAAGTGTATTCCCAAGGGTGTTAAACTGAGAAAAACAGATGCAGAGAAACATGAAAGGGCTTCTAATATCTAGTGACAATGAAATTATAGTAGTGCTAAATGTTCAATGCAAAATGTTCCTAAGCTTTAAGGAACTTCCCTCCTTGAGAAGGACAGCTTCCAGAAGAATGGTCAAAGATTCAAGAACATTATAATGAACCAGCTGCAGTGGGGGAAAACGTAAATGTTTTAATGTACTTCGTTGCTAAAAGAAATGAAAAAATATATCCACACCTCTTCCCAATCTACTTATTTAATTAGATATGCAACTAAATTTAAAAATTAAACCAGAAAACAAAGATAAAATACATGGTTGGTTAAAAAAACCCCTCCTCTCAATTCCAGTGAGGGGAAAAAAAAAAAAAAAAGGAAATGGTGGGAGTATTTTCAAATTAAAAGGGAACCTCTGCAGAGGAAATAATTCAAAATGGATTAAAAATGTGGTTTTCAGTGTATGCAGATCGACATTACTTTAATGGGAAAATGAGTAAACAAAGATACTGTCTCAGACACACAACCTTTGCTAAATATATATACCTTGGTCTGACCTTCTTGGCTTGTATTTGTTCTCTCCTTGGTCTTTCCCTGAGCTCTCTCCTGGTTTCATTAATCCCTCTCTCTGGCTTCTGAGGCTTTCACAGTGTTTGTACCATGTGAGCCAACTTGCCACTGGCCTTTGAGCAGAGACACCACAGTCCTGGAAAAGGAGCATGAAACCGGCAGACCAGAGAAGAGGGCTGAATTTTATTCCTTTATTTCTTAAGACAATTCAGTCTATCAGATCCCTTTTTCTTTAGGTATAGTAAAGAACTGGCATTTACTTATGAAGAAATACTTAGCACTGATAAGTTTAGCAAGTAAAGAGAGAAATAATATTCTTAGTATCCATTCCGTTTAATTTATACTTTTCTTTCTGTTTTCATTTTCTCCTTTACTCTCTTTACTCATAACTATTTCAAGCCTTTGTCTTTCTTTTCTTTTGTGAAAATTTATCTCCTGACAATAAAATGGCTATGAAATATTCTCACAGCTATACAAAAATCAACAGTTGTCATTTAAAATGAGCAAACGACCCAAAGTGCTGAAGTTATTTATTTGTGCAAGTATGAAGTGCATTTCAGATGTCACGAAGCACTGAATTTTGGCAAATGTTGACTATTTAATGCAGAACAGAACACGATTTGTGCTACAAATATATCATATTTGTATGATATATTTGTAGCACAGATATTGCAGAAGAATCTTGGTACTCCAATCTACTCACACTTGATCTACTAAACTGTCTACTGCTGTCTGAGAAGAGACTGAATGGCTCTGGAGACTGAATTATCCTTTCTACTTATGAGCTGGTCTTCCTATCCATCTGCTACTAAAGCTGTTGAGCACAGTGGAAAGGAACTGATTTAATTGACATATTGCTCCCCAGGACTTCTAGCTCAGCATAGACTTAGTAAAATCATGTTTGACATTACATAAAGAAGCTACCAGTTGAAAGTCTAACCATGTATTATTTTATTCATGATTTGTTGATGGGAAAATAAACACAATTCAGTTCATTGTGCTGACCTAGAAATCTAGCTGGACTATTAAATAGCAAATCATCTTATTTCAAAATAACCTGAAATACTGTGTAATATAGACAAACCTTTGTAGGCTGGCTTTTCCAAATGATGGATAAATGTCATGAGGAGAATAAATGTTTCCACCGTCAGCATCTTAGTCCGTCTGATCTCTAAACTATAATGTGCAGCATCATTGATCTAGTGTCATTCTTTTCTACAATAAATTAAATATATTTATAAAAAGAGCTGCTTGGTTAAAAGGAAAAGGGGAGTAATGGACATGTTTATAAAAACAAACGTCAATGTCTAAGAAATATTGGACAAGACAAAATAAGATAGATGACTTTTTAATAGATATGTGGTTACCCTATTTAAAGAAAAAAGTTATTTATCCAGCTAATAAATAGATCACCAATTTCAGACAATGATTGAATAGTCTTAGTTATCTACATCCAGCTGCATTTCATGTTTAGGGAGATGAATGTTGCATGGTGGAGTAAACAATGACACCCAGTGGCCGGATTGACTCAAGGCCTGTCTGTGCTTTGGATTTCCTCAGCACATTGCTGGTTTTTTGCTTGGTTTTGGGGGGCTCTTGGTGTTTTTGTTTGGGTTCCCCCCCTCGCCCCCCCCACAGTTCTAATGAACACAATAGATGTGTTCTTTGGAGCTGAATGATGTCACAAGTTTGACATACAAAGCTTTATCCCTCCAGTGAGATAAATGATAACCTGTTCATCAGTGGCAAAAGTCCTAAATATAAATCTATATAAACTGTGCTTATTGAAGAAAATGACTGTAAAAAACTTTCAGAACACAAGATGTAGTAAATTGGTATGATAGGGACAAATAGTGGATATTGGTGCTGTTTTCCAGAGAATGAAATGTTTTGGATTGTTGTGTGCCATTATGTTAATTTCAGGGGGGGAAAAAAACCCTAACAAAACCCCACAATCCTTCCCCCTCTACAACACCTCTTCCCACCCCCCCAAAAAACGCAACCCAAACCATACAAGACCTAAGTGGAGCCCATATTAAGGACAAAAAGGATTTTAATGAGTTACAGTTTATCAGGAGATATGGGATATCTGATTCCAACTGAGACCAAAGCAAAAGCCAAGAGCAGCTGACTCTAATAAAATTGGCTAGAACATGCAGATCTGGAATGCATTATCTGGTTCTAACTTGCATGCCATGAAACCACATATTTATTACTTTTGACTTCTGAGAAGCATCAGTCACTGTATGATCTCTTGGAACAAAGCTAGTATGCAATTTGTCTCATGAGCTGAACCAATGTCTGGTCTTCTTACAGGCCTTCTCATCTATCTAGAAATATTGAAGTAATTTTTTGGATAAATTTTGTCTCATAAAATACTTATTTTCTGAACAATACAATTGTAAATAGGACTTTCCAAGACAGAAAAACAGTCAGATGCAAATGAAAATTACTCTATTTTCTGTCTCAATGTTCATAAAAGTAATGCTCCTAATGATAAATGTAAGCCAATATAATATTGAATAGACCATCTGAAGACCAGTAAGCACTAAACAATGACACATGGAATCGTTGGTGCGAGGCTCAGCCAGGATGAAAATGTGCTAAGGTGTTTCACCAGGAACAGCAAAATTTCATTGACTGAGAAGCACAGGGAGGATTGCAGTGGCTACTACACATGGGAAAGTAAAGATGTCCTTCAGCAGGTGGTAGATGGGAGACCCACAGCAGAAAGTAGACCTAGTAATTCCTAAGAGGCAATGAAGAACTGTTGACAGGCAGAGCCTGCTTACAGACTCTGCTGGGAGTTAGTGTCACTGGCAGAGTGATACTGTCCTGTCACAGTTCTGTGCCACCAACCCCCACTGCACAATGTGTCTGTCATCCTAAATACAGTAAAAGCAAAGAAAAAAATGACAATGAAAAGGTGAGTAGGTATGGAGGAACCAATTGTAGCTCATGGGTGTTTGAAGTATAATGAATAAACTAATATTAGCCATTAAACTTTTTAATACTTCATCATAATACTTTTCCTCTCAACTAATTTGTACCTATATTTCAAAGTCTGTTTTCAGACTAGCTCTATCTTACCAAATTATTTTAGGTAATTTCAATACCATTCTCTGTTTTGCCAATTTTTAACTATTTTATGCAATTTCTCTTCACTGCAAATTTCCACCAAAACAGATTGCCAAGCTATCAGTCTGAAGACCTATGATAGACTAGAATGATTTATTAAACAATCCATTATGTTTCAAGTTAAAAGAATCAAAATGATTGTTAATTATTCAAAATGGTGAAAGAGAAGAAATACTAAGATGCCCAATTCATGCTGAGAAACCATTCTAGCACAATGATTTCTGTGTATTTATGAATATCTGTAAACTCATTACTAATGATGGCTGCTGAAAAAGCTTTGGTAACAGTTCTATTGAGAAATTCCAGAACCATTAAAGTCATGAAGGGGCCTCAAGAGGTCCCTAATCCAGCCTCCTGCCCAAAGAAGGGCCAGCTCTGGGATCAGTCCAGACTGCTCATGACTTGGACCAGTTGGAGATTGAAACTTTTCAGGTACAGAGATGGTGCAGACTCTCAGGGCAATCTACTATGCTGCCTCGCTATCCTGACGGGGAAATAGTGTCTCTATCCTGTTTGAAACTCTCTTCAGTTTATTCCTGGATCCCAAAAAGTACCCTTGGTAAAAGTACCAAAAGAAAATCATGCTGCAACACAAATCAATGAATATTTTGTGATTGGTTCCAATTAGAATGTGGTATTTCCTTTTTGCTTGTTTTCATTAATGTGATTGCCTGTTCCCTTACTGAGAGCAAGTTTCCATGGCCTAAATGTGCCTCAGAGTGAAAATGAATCAGATGAGTCTCTGAATCCATACACCATTCTCTTTGTTTATTCTCCTTTCTTTACAGCTGCCTCCTACAGATTAGATGTGAAATACTCGTGACAGTAAAGACCAGGGAATTTCAGTTCTTCAGATTCATTAAACTATCTCCTGCAGTATACATCGGACAAGCTTTTCATTTAAAAAGCAAGTGAAATCAAGCTGTCAGTTCTGTTCAACAAGAATCAAATGAAGAACACCAACAATGACAACAACAAAATGTAATTGTAACAGCAACAGCAGCTGTCTCTTCATGGGGTGCTGGTGAGACACTGTACACAGCTTCCCTGAAGGAAAAAGAAAGGAAAAAAAGATGACACCCCTCAGCCCCAACACTAGAAATGAGTAGTCTGTGAAAGAGCCCTTATTTCCCTCCTAAATTGCATAAGGGATTTATGAAACCTACTGAAACCTTCTGCTGCTACAGCTGTCACCTACACTTACCTTTTCTCAGTTAGGGAGCACAGCTGAGACCTTTGTCTCTCTGTATGGCCCTTCCAGTCATGCCATGCATTGATTTAATTATAGTACCACGCTGACGTGTCCTGAGAAAACGCTCTGCAACCGGGCAGGAGGACTTTCACTCTGTGAGTGGGAGAAATCCTCATCTCTCACAAAAATGGCATTTTTTAGCAGACTATTTAAGACTGACTTAGCTGACTATTTAGCAGACTATTAACTTTTTAAGAATAGCATACAATTACAATAAGGTATTACAATTACAATAAAATATATTGATTTAACAGGAACCCATGTGCATATATTAATGAATATTTATTATTATTGTTATTGCTATAACAATATTATAAATATAAATTCATATTTAAATATAAATAAATTTATTATAGTAAATAATAATTATTATTCTTTTTAGTGCACATTCTTATAATTTTATTTTATTCATCTGAAGGAGCGGAAAACTGCAAATGTCATCACTAAGTTTTCCTTTCTCTTTTTTCTTAGGATTATCTTTTCTTGTCCAAAACTCCCCCAAAATCTCATATGGACACCCCTCTTGTCAGCATAAGGTACAAATGTGAGGTTGAAAAGAAGAAAAAAATCAATTTTTTAATGAGATACTGAGGGAAAGCCAAAAAAGGCAAAATCTTTCAAGCTGGTTGCACAGGTTTCTGTGCAAAGGCTTTTGTACTGTACTCAGTACAGGGTTTAATCAAAGTTTAATCAAAGCACTAAAAAGGCATGAGAGCAACATGTACAGAACTGTGTGTTTATCACTGCTTCCAGCTGGATCCTCCAGCCAAACGAAATTTAGAAAGGACATATTTTGGCTTCATCAGTGAGTCATATGATAACAATTATTTTCTTATTAGTCAAAATTTGGAGTCTGTGAAGACACAGGATAACCAAGGAATAGCAATTTTCTTTGTTACTTGCAAAGGAATGTCACATCTTTTGATATGACAAGATTCATTCTCAGAAATATAAATCTTGATGTTATCAAGCTTCAGAAAATGCAGGAATAACTAGGATGCATTCTAAAGCTATCTGAAGTATTACTTTTTATGGTTCTTTTTTGTTTTCATATTTACTGTGGTGGTCACCATTTTCCTCTTCATTGTTACAATTAGTGTATTCAAGATGGGACACTTGGACTGCTACAATCTGGCCATAACAGCTTTAAGATTGTAGACTCTGTTCTATGACATCAGCAATTTTTAGATTGCACACTCTGGTCTATGACATACTTCAGGAAGACTTAGGATGTGTCACCACCTCTTCTCCTTTTAAATGAGAAAATTCTAAGATTTTTTTTTTCCTCCAGTAACTTAATATGCTTTCTTTTGTCATATTTTGCATTACAAAAGACCTAAAAGATAAGGTGAGTTTGTAGCAGCTGGGCTACATACCATATTGAATTCTAGCATCTTTTTACTGCTAATTTTTAACTATGATTCCAGAAGACATGTGAAATAAATTTCTCAAATATGTTAACTCATGTCATTTTTAAAAAGTTTTGGATATCCAATGAGAAATTTCATTAGACTTTAACATTTGCATTTGTAGAAAATAAACTCTTCTAAAAGAGACCAGGATTTGGTACCTCTAAAAATGAATCATGCAAATAAGGGATGATACTGAAAAATGTGGGCTGTAATCATTCTCAATCAGTAAAATGTAGATAATGATTCTTGTCATGCTCCAAGGATGATGTGAAAATTAATCTGCTAACAAGGACAAGATAGTGATTTTGTCAGTTAAGCATTAAGAAGCATTGACATTATTTGGCCTGTAAATCTTTTCAACAATATCCTTATTCATTATTCTGAGATGGAAGACCAAAGTTTTCGAGATAATAAATTTAAAGGAATCTCTCTAGAGCTTCATTGGACTTTTACAGCAGAGTCTCTGCCCTCTAGATTAGAAGGAAATGCATTTGAAATGCTAAAGTAAACTTTTCAAAAAGCTGCGTCAAGCAAACTTTAGTCCCAGTGAGATCAGTAGGTATTTTGGCCCATCAGCTGTAAATGTAGAAGATCAAGAATGAGATTTTCTGGAAAACGCATCTTATATTAGTTTCCAGGTCAAAATTTTTTGACATGTGAAAGCTGTGAGTTTAAAGCCACCTTAGAGACAGTGACAAACAGACTACAAGTCTTCTGTACTTCAACCACTTGAAGTAAATATAGGGACAGGGATGTTTACCCAAAGTCTGATGCAGCGACATTAAATCCAGGATCAAACCTAGGGCTGTGAATACTAAACTGGAGAAAGACACGTCCATCTTTCCCACAGACAGGAGTTTACACAAAGGAACTCAGACAACCTGCAGGTATCCAACTGCCACTGGATAATTTAGTCAAAGGACCTAAATACCCTTCAAGGGACAACTCTGTTGTCCCTAGTCACCTTAATACTTCAAGAAGACTGACCTGTAAAAACATCTTCTCTGCAAGAGTTCCAACAAAGCCCCTGTACCCCTGTAGAGGATCCTGCCCTCTCAGGCAACTGTTGCCTTCTTACATGTAGTGCTGCTGAAACCCTTGAAGCATAACTCTTAATTGCAGATCCTTATGTCACTCCCTGAAAGGGACTTTAGTCAGTCACTGATCCTCACCATTTGCTTCTAGGTATTTTTGAACAACTCCCTGCACAACAATTTGGCTCCCATGGATTCCAGTATTGGTCATTATTGTCTCCATTCATTGTAGCCTGTTTATCCATCTCAAGCTAAGCAGCAAGTCATTTAAAAGTTAATCAGTGCAGTGCTCAGCATTTCAATAGCTGTCTCCTTTTATGTGTCTAGACATTAGTTGAGGAAACCAACTCAAAGAAATGAGCTATAGTTGTTGTCTGAAACCTCACACCTCATCCCTTCTGCATTTCAGAAATGGTTCATCAAGAAGCTTGTGTTCCAGGTCTTAAGTTTATTCTGAGTAAAATGCAAAACCAAAAGAGATCATTTTCCATGCAGTTCACAGCAATGCGTCTCAATAGGAGAGTTGAATTTGTAAATTTTCCATCATGTGAACTGATTGTGTCCTATTTTTTCCCATTTAGGATTAATTTTTTATGAGAACTGCTGTATATAGGCCCTTACCATTAGAGGACTTATTAAACTGGAACTGTAAACATTTTCTTAATCCTAATCAATATGTAGATGTGAGCATCATATGACTTATTTTTAAACAAGAGCAAATGTTTCTATGGTTAACAGGGAATGTTAAAGAGCAAATAGGTTCTAGAATTTTATACTCTCATACACATGAAATGTACTAAAAAAAAGGCATATAAAACACAAGCTGTCATCTATTTGCTGTGTTCAGTACAACCAAATAAAGCTAGTTGGCATCTTTGGGTGTTGCATAAGATACTAAGAGAAATTAGATACCATTTGTTTTTCCTGAAGTAGAAAAATGGTATTCATTACGTACCTCACCTTTGTATTTCCTAAGCATTTTTTAGTTATTGCTTGTTCTTTCATGTGTGTTTGTTTCTGTAGCTCATGCATAATTGGTGTGATTGCTGCATAACATGTTCATTTATAATTGTTTCCAGGAAAATTAAGCCCTGGATTTCATTTTCTAGATAAATGCTTTATTAACCAGGGTAATTATATCAGAAAGTATTAAACTCTCGAAAGGAATTAAAGTGTCATGTCTTTAAGCTTTCTTTCTCTTGTTCTCTTTTTCAATTTTTTCAATTTTTTCTTTTTTTTCCTCTTTTTTCTTTATTTTTTCTTTTTTTTAATGAGCATGAATTACTGCTGCAGCAGGGTGGAAAAATGAAGTCTGGTGTGCAAAAGCTCTTTATTGAAAAAAAAACCCCAACACCAAAAAGGCCTCCAACTCCTCAGAACACAAGAAAATAGTATGCACAAAATCAATTGAGGCATTAAAAAAAAAAATATTTTAAATGTTAGTTTTATAGAAGCTCACCAAATTTCTTTCTCTTTTAATTAGCTACTCTTACTAACAGAAAAATATAAAAAAGATAATATTATGTACTTCCTTGTTAGTCTCTTAGTTAAGGGAACATTAGCAAGTCGATGTTAGTCTACTGTTAAAGATTCAATTCTTTAATCAAGAGACCAAAATAGAAAACCCCAGCATTTTTACTGTACTTAAGTGGGCAATCCCGGCCACATCTGCTTTTTTGGGTACACTGCAGTCTGGGAAGCAATGGTGCTTGGGAAGCATCTCTGTTGATTTTCAATGACAGCCTGAGCTTCCACTTTCAGTCAGATTTTCTTCCACGTATTCCATCACTTAAAAGAAATACAAGCAGGCTTTTATAATTACTGTGTCACCATTTAAATTAAATATTTATTTAAGAAAACATTTTATTTTGGTTTCATTTTGTCATTATCTAGATGTGATTTTTCTATGATAGGAAAAAAATGGAGGAAAGAAATGTGACATTTTTCTATGCTTTCATTTTTCTAACTCTGAAGTGGGTAGTGTTTGAAAATTTTCCATGGGAACTTTTTCATTTTGGAAATATTGTTTTCATGGAATAAAAGTAGTTCATTTGAAATATATTAGCTAGAATACTTTCTTCACTGGAACACTGAATCACAGTAATTTGTTACAGTGTACTCCAAAGCAAAATTGGTGAAAATTCTTTCTACAATTTGCATGGGATTTTCTTGACTGTCAAAATGCCTTTTTTGTAAAATCTGAAGTCTTTCACATTAAATTAAAATTTTTATGAGAACAATTAATATTAAGGAAAGAAGAAAAAAGTTAAGTAAAATATCCAGCCTTTCAGAATGCACATTCTGCCACAATTCTCTGGGGGAAATTTCAAAAGGTTGCTTTTATTACTCCAATGTAAGAAAACTCTTTTCAATGTTACACTAAGATCTCTGGCCAGTTTTAGTGAAAATACTTCCTTAAAAAGCAAAGAAACAACCAAACCACTCTTCATTACGAGTATTTCTGTACTGTCACATAATGAGAGTTTGAATATTTTAAAACTTTTTTCAATTCCACATAGGTGTAAATCTGGGTAAAGTTTCAGGTTTGGACTTTAATTTTATACTTATTTTACTACCTTGTCCTGCTTTCTCTTAATTATTTCTAATTCACTTTTCTTTCCTGAGTGAGGTTATCTCAATTACTGTCTTTGGGAAAGAAGCATTCAAACAAAAAGCCATGCCAAAGCAAATTAAAATGCTGAAATGTAAGATTTACTAGCACCCACACAAGTCTTGCCTGGACAGCATTTAGCTTTATGTTTAGTGGAGGGCAAGACCGCCAAACAAGGACATTTAATCTTGATTTATCTAAAGGGACACGAAAAGGAGAGAGTAACAGTTCCGGCTGCCTTTCCAGTGTATCTCAATCAAGACCTGGAAGGACCACCTGCAAAGATGACGTGAGGATGAAAATTACTTAGTCAATTTAGTAATTGGCTTCTTTACATGAAATTGCCAATTTCATTTAGAGGAACAATTGCTGGCTTTTAAGGTGGTGGATTTGGCATATAAACTATGTCTACTAAGAAATGAGCTGAGCACAAGGAGTCATTTTTTCAAGGTATGATACTGGAATTACAAATAGCCGAGCCAACACTCTTCCTAACTTAATGTGGGTAATAGAGTGAGAAGAAACACAGAGAAGCTCTTCACTTAGCTGAGCTGTTTGTTTTGGTGACTTTGGAGCATTGGTACAGAGTAGGCAACAGAGAAACAAGATTTAAGAACAATATATCACTAACTCACAAAGGCTAGATGAAGGCAGCTCTACAATTGCCACTCAAGCCTGTCATGTCAAATAAATAAGCTCCCTTCCTGTACTTTTTTCTTAAAATATTAAATTATTAAAAATTTAAGACTGAATTGTCAGCTCTGGATCTTGGAAAAATGCCATGGACAGTTCACGAGGTTTTCCAGAGACAACTAGAAAGTTGCAATTTTCATTATACTACTTCCAGAATAAAATTCGGGTTTCACTGAAGCCAGATGAGATTCTGGCATTAACTTCTTTAGGGTCAGATCTCATCCATAGCAAAAAGATATTTCTTATTATGGTCTCCCTAATTTTGTTTCCCGTTTAAGTCCCTGTGCTTTTATTGCTACAGAAAAATGCAAACTTCAGACCATGAAATCACTTCCAGTTAATGCCAGATAGAAAGTGAGAGATGAAGGGATGCTGGGATTTGAAGATACAACAGCTTGGATTTTAAACCAAACAGCTGTAGGGAAGAGGATCTCCTGTGTGTTGGAAATGTTATCATTTCACATCTTATTTATCTGTACTAATTTATACATACATATACAATATTAAAAAAATCTTTATCAGCTTCTAGATGAGCTCAAAAGGCAAAGAGCAACAATTTAATTTGCAACTTTTTCCTAAATCCATTTTCTGCCAAATTTAGTACAAGCTGGTGCCTAACTCAATTTGTGAAAATGCCATTTAGCCATAACAAAACTGAAGTTTCTTTTGGAAAATTCTATTGAATTAATGACACATGTCTTTCTGGTATGGAATTCTAGTATCTATTAGTCACTTAAAATGTGTTTCAAGGAAACATAGTTTTTACTTTTTTGTATTTAAAAGTAATAAAACTACTGTTTGGTACAGCAAGGTGTTCAACAAAGAGTTTTTTCTCTGGCTTTATGGACAGAACAGTGAAGACTGCATTGACATTACACTCTTAAAACCTGCAAACCAAAGTTAAGCATAGAACAAAAGAACAGGGAATAAACCAGCTAACTCCCCTGTATTTTCCCATTAAATCTCTTGAAATTGGTCTTTTTTCCTTAAAAAACTAGATGTTAGAACAGGAAAGCAAAACCCAGAAGCTGTGAATTGGAGTAAAAATAAACCCCATAAACTCCTCTGTTACATTATGGGTTTCTCAATGTAAAGCACTGCAACAAAGTTCAAATAGTGATCACTTCCAGTGGAGGATTTATAATTTAAGTGGAGATAGCTTTTTAGATGAGTGATGGCTAAGGTTGACTATTTTTTTCTCCACAGGAAATTCTGTTTTGGCTTTAGAATTGTTCATGAGTGATTTACAATGCGTTCCAAAAGGCAATCTTCAAAATGCAGAAGTTAAGAAATTACACAGAAAGCTCTGTCTTCAGATCTGCTCAGCCAAGACTGTTCCGAGGGAAGCGGCTTCCTGGCCACTGCACTGCTCCCTGGACCAGCCTCAAAGGCTCCCAGTCTTTCATCACTTTCAACTTTAATGTTCCCATATTTTTTCTTTCTTCTATTATGTCATCTGGAGGTAGCTAGAGAAGAGCAAAATTATTCTATTCTTTGTATCCCCTTTTTAACCTATATCCTAAGTAGCTGGTGAGAAGAGCAAAAGTTTTTGAAAGAACACTTTTGACAGTTCTGGAAGATCTCTTACAGGCACTCTGGAGACAAGAGGACACAGCCTAGCAACATAAACTAGAAAAGAAGAATTTTCCACGGATTATTTCCATTTTGAAAAATTTAGATGTTTTGTCTGTTTTTCTGACAATGATTGAGTGCATATTTCAGAACCTTTAACTATGGTACTTCCTGAGCAAAGAATCACCTTTGAAGGTGACAACTTGAATTCTAAAGAAATGAACAATTGGGTGTTTTTAGCAAACATGGTATTCTTCTCCACTTGTATATATTTCCTTAATTATAGTGCATGGAAGAAAAGAGGAAGAAAAGAAGTAAGAATCACAAAGAAGTAGAGGAATCACAAAAGAAGTAGAGGAAGAAGAGTAGTATGAATCACAATATTTCTTGCTGTATTTAAGTTTTCTTTATGGTGTCAGCTTCTTAGGGAAATTTAAGCAGCATTTTTGTACAGCTCAATCATTTCTTTGTAGTTGCAGCAACAGTTTGGAGCAGGTTTGACCCTGGTAGCTGAAGCATGGAGCATTAACAGGAGACTTCAGAGTGTTAATGATCTGATGGACCTAAAGACTTGGAATGAGTCTAAAACACTGAAAAATGATTAGACAGTTTAATGTATTATTTCATCTGTGTCTAAAACCTCTACAGATTTCTGTGAGACTTGAAAACAATGCTGTGCCATAGGGCTACATTTTAGTGAAATTCCTGGGATAAAATGTTCACTTTTACCTATTTCTGGTAACATTCACTTCAAATATAATTTAATATAAAAAGAAAGATGAGAGAGAAGAAGAAGGAAAAGGTCATCTCCCATTAAAAAAAAAGATGTTAGGAGCTAATCAAAAAAAGCATTTTCAAAGTCTGACTGGAATATAAATTATTTTTAAAGTCCTTAGGACTATAAGATGAAGGTAAAGATTTGTTCATTGTCATTAATGTACCTGAATAATATCTTTTGACAAAATATTTCTACTTGGAAAATGGTTAATCAATGATCCTGAAAGAGTTGTGTGAAAGGGTTAGACTTATCCCATTTCATAATGTAAATAAGACAAATATGAAAAAAAATAAATTAAAAGCTGTCAGGACATTTTCAAAATGAAGAATGCAGGAAGACAACTCCCAATATGAAAAAAATTTTAAATAAAAAATATAAAACATCTACAATACAAAAGTCATCATTTAAGATTTTAATTCTTTTATTTATAGAAGCTTATCTATTTATTATACAAGAATTGTTTCTAATAAATTGTATTTGATTTATGAGATACACATTTTTGAATTGACAGCAATTAAATTTTATAGTGAAAGTACACATTTAATATATATTTAGCAAACGGCATTGATAAAACTGTAGTGCCACACATTATTTTACCTGTGGTGTTCTTTAACTTTCAACTTTGGGCTCAGAAAAGCTGAGCTAAAGTTTTTGGAAAAGACTCTGAAAAAATAGGGCAGAGGGATTTGAGATGTGGTGAAAGGAAGACTAGTTTTAGAGATTATCTAACTTAAAGCAAGAACTGTTGAAAGAAGACAGAGAGTCAGTCCCTCATGTGTAGATAACATTCGGTTGATAAGACTCCAATTAGCCTTAATCCACTTCTTCGTTTAAAATGAGAGGATGTTTTTAAACATTCATCGTGTTTGTTCTGGAAGGCAATTAGATACATTAGTCACTAAGGAATGTGAGCTTTATTTCAATGTGAACCTGACATTACTTTTTTTAATTTCTGGAACATAAGTGTATAAAATAGGGTACAAAATGCACTGTAAATGAGAGTTGGAGACAGATGTGTTTTATGTGTAAGGACTTTGATAGCTGTGAGCACTAACTGTTTTATTTATGTGAAATAAATTCTAAAAGCAGTTTTCAGCAGCATGGCTGGTTTACGTCAAAGAAATCCTTGTGACTTTTTCTTTAGGTTTAGACTTTTAATTATACAATACTCTGAATTTCGATGCAAGATATTGTTTCTTTTTAAACTGATGTCAATAAGATGCATTTCAGTGACCAATACATCTTTCCAATACAAAAATAGCAAGGTTTGACCACGTATACTTCTCTTTGTCATTGGCCTAGATATCTTGTGCAAGAGAGAGATTCTAGTTCTCACATCTCTGTTTAACTACCATGACAAGAATAAATTTTTTTTATATTCTTTTCCTGTTTCAAAGAAAGGATTTGTTACAGGGTGTCTTGCAAAATTGTCCAGTCCTCAGTGGCTGAGTGCTCACTACATCACTGGGAGTAAACAATCAGCTATGATCTGTCTCATCTATACTGTGAATGTTGATGAGTCGTGGAACTAAGGTGACACTTGTGATTCACGTTATCCTTTCTCATAGTAAAAAGTTACATGAAAGCCTCAAGATCTGCTCTGAAGTTTCTTCTCTCTTTTCTTACTTTGTCAGATGAAAATGCACAGACTTCTGCTAACCTCAGTGTAAGGTTTTCCCTTCTTGTTATCAAGTGCTGAAATTAAATTGGATTTTTCAGGTGTCTATAAGATTTGATAGGCTTTTTTCTGAAGCTAAGAAACAGTGAGATAGAGAGTGATGAAGAATGTATTTAGTACTCATATCTTGGGAGCACTATTGACAGCATAATTCTCAGTTCAAATTGCAACTGGTGATTTTCTTTTAATGCTTCTTCCAGTTTCCTTTCCAAGGTCAAGACACATTGCTTGCCACTCTCATTTTGGCTTCCAGTGCAGCTTATTGCAGTAGCAGCTAGAAATTTTTTATCCTCTTGGAAATTGCAGGGGGCCTCTTCAGAACCAAATGTGTAAGCAAGGAATTCAAGGTAGGCTAAGAGAAAGATTTCTGTTTCGAAATTGGGTTTTAAGCCATTATTAATACTAAAAAAGGAGAGTCAGAGAATTTCTTGCAGGCAATGGAAGAAAAAAAATCAGCACCATAAACTTTGGATAAGAATCATTATCTCTTTCTATCCCATATTAAAAATATTCTGTTACTACTGGTTATTTTAGGGTTTTAGTTAACTACTACTGTTACTTATACGATATATGACCTACACAGTTATTTATCCTCTGTTACCTGAAAAATAGTCAATAAAATCAGTATCTGGTTGAATATTTCAGAAACTTACTCAGTGGTATATTTCCCTTCTTCCTGGTTGTAAAATTTTCCTGCTGGGCTGATGTGATTGATTGACACATTTTTCCCAGCTATCTTAAATAAGATGGGTTTTGGATGCTTGGTGGCCCCAGGCTGGCTGTCTTTTCCTCTTGTTTCCTTGCTGTAACTTGGACAGCTAAAATTAATATATTGTCTGCTCTTCTTCTCTTGGATCTCTGTGTGGCTCTGAAGAGTCACAAGTGGAGCAAGAGCACAAACAAAATATTAAGAATTATCTCAGTGAAAACATTGTTGTGTCTTTTAAGGGATAGTTAATTTTCAGCAAAGAGATAACAAAGATTTGTACTGGCAGAAATAAAATTACTGTTAGTCCAGAGCTACTATCTATCTCAGACTGTCTGATCAATCTCAGGCAAAAATATTACCATAAAATATCCATATGATGATAATAGATATCCAGGTTGTACTGAAGAGAAGGAAATTGATATTTGTTGCATACAGCAGCAGAAAAGATGCAGACAATTATTTATAAAGTGAAATCCTTTGTAAAAATTATGTGGTGTGTTTTGCATTTCAAAAGTTCAAGTCTTATTCCCAAGTGAAAAAAAGGAAATGTGAATCATCAGTGAGCAAAAAATAGAAAATTTTGTTTGTCTTAATTTACAACCTTCACTTGCAAGATTTTCTGAGTTATTATTTATTAATCAAAAAACTATGTACAGATTTAGGTCACAAATATGTATGTCAAGTCGCAATATATTCTCTCAGAAAACATTTTCAATATATAATTAACCACCATAGAATTTAGGTTCTAGACAACGTGTTTTCACAGCAGAGAGAGAATGAGAACGCAGTACTTGATTTTCCTCAACAGCTTTATACCTCTGATGGGTATTTGGAGGGTGTATTTTTTTTCCGTCAAACATTAAAACTTGTCAAGACTATATTTTTGGTTATTCCCTAAGAGCAATAGCACATTCTGGTTTTGAAAAAAATAATTTTTTTTTAAACCTGCCAGTACTCTTGAAAAACTTTTGACCCTATAGGAAATATAATGTTCTTGTGGTTTATCTCAAGGCTAAAGTCTAGGAAAAGTCCTTTGTTCCAAGAAGTGAATTTTCCTAGTTTTTAATGAATTCTGAGACTCATCACGAGATCCTGACCACAAATAAGTTTATGAAAAGACTACCTGATCTAAGATTTTAAACACCTGCCAGTCAATGTCTTATTTGTTAGTACAAATGTCAGAGACTACTAAATTGTCTCAGACATTATTGATATTTCCTGAAAATCTATGGCTTTGCAACTGTTATCTGAAAGTTTTTAAAGAAAACATATACTCTCTAATAGGCCTGGGATTCTAGGTCATTATATTTTATTCTGAAGTCACTGCTGTTTAATCATCAGTTACTACTGAGAATTCACCACCTGTTCTAATAGGATGGAGTGCACTAGAATGGATTAGGAGTAAAGTACAGTTTTGGTTTTAGAAATTCAGACTTTTTTTGATCAAACTCAGAACAGGCACTAAAATCAATTTTAAAAGAACAACAATGAGGATTTGTAGCAATTTGTTAAAAGAATGGCAAATAAATCAAAAGATACTTTTTATTAACTAAGTAAAAAGATTGAATACTCAAAGTTAAAATATTGTTACTAATATTCTAAGATTCCTATATTCTGTCAGAAAAAGAAGAGAAATTTGGCCTACATGGAATATCTGGTTTTGATTTATTTGACAATTTGCAGTTAGATGTTGTTTCAAATGTGCACTAAAGTATGGAAATGTCAAAAACTTGATGATGGATTTTTGTGGCATTCTGCACCAGATAATAACTAATCTTAGGCAAATTACCTCCTCCTCATAATCATCATATCTAATCTCCTGACTTTAGAAAATGAGGCAAAATTATTGACATCTGACATACAGTTTTGTTCTTGCCCCCCTTTTCTCTCCTGTTCTGCACAGAGTGAAGAATTTTGTTTTCCCAGAATCACAAAGTCATAGAATTGTTTGGGTTGGAAAGGACCTTAAAGATCACCTAGTTCCAGCCCCCTGCCATAGGCAGGGACACCTTTCACAAGACCAGGTTGCTCAGAGCCCCTTTCAACCTGGCCTTGAACACTTCCAGGAATGGGGCATTCACAGCTTCTCTGGGCAACCTGTTCCAGTGCTTCACCACACTCACAGGAAGGCATTTCTTTCTAATATCAAAACTAAATCTGCTGTCTTTCAGTTTGAACCCATTCCTGCTTGTCCTGTCACTACATGTCTTTCTAAATAGTATCTTTCCATCTTTTCTGTAGGGAAGTACCTTCAGGTACTGAATGGTTGCAATTAGGTCACCCTGAAGCCTCCTTTTTTCCAGGATGAATAATTCCAATTTTCATAGCCTTTCAAAGACAAACTTTTAAACTTCCTGACAGAAGTTTAGTACAGAGAAAGTGAAGACTGGACATAGTCAAATTTAAGATGTTCCTTTTATGTTCCTTCTCATTCCTTTGAGAACAAATCACTGGTAATTTTTTAATGTGCAGGTAAGCATTGCTTTTACAACAGAAAATTTCGGTATGCTAAACAAGTGAAGTTATTCCAGCACAGCAAACACAGTCAGCTTCTGGGTAAATGTTAAGACAAATGTTGTCAAAACTATGGACATGTTGGAAATAATAAGTAGCTGAAATAAAAAATGCATTAGAATTTGTAAGTACAGTTTGAGAATCTGTTTTACACTCTTTTTGGTGTAAATTAAGCAAAGAAATAAAAAATGTGTTAAAATTTGTAAGTACAGTTTGAGCATCTGTTTTATGCTCTTTTTGGACTAAACTAAGCAAAGACATTTGAAGACCCCTGTGGCAGGCCCTGAATTTGAATTAATAGTCTCTGTAAAAGCACTGGGAAGAGCAAGGGTGCTTGCAGTATCCCACTCTCACAAGTTACTACATTACTGTAAACTTCAACCCTCCTAACCCAAGTGAATTAAGTTCCAAAATGTCACAAAATTAGAATACAGTTTGCACAAAACAAAAGTGCATGTGTGAAAAGGAAACCCCCAAGCAAGAAGCTCTCACGGCTTCTTTAGGGTCAAGAAACCGTAGTCTGGTCATCATGAAAAAAATGTCTTTGACAGACTTCTTCCTTTTGGTAAAGTAACCAAGTGCATAGGTGTCAAAACTAAAAAGAGGAATGAGTATAGTCTAAAAGTACATGCATACTGGACTGATAATCCACAAAATAGTAGGACTATATGGGTGTCTATTCCTGTTGATTTCAACACTTGATGAATTTTTAAAAATTGCATACACTGGTACGATGAGATTGAATCGTATCAGAAGAAAATCATAAAATTAAATTTCTTGATTTAGTTTCCAAAATCATTGTCTAAGATCTTTGAGACAATTATAGAAGTTCAGCTTATTCCTAAGCAAAGTCTGAGAAAACCATATTTTCATAAGTAAGAGATATAACTAAGCTAGAAACAGGTGTTGACAACTAATCCAACAAACAAAGCTGAAGCAAACTTTTATAGTTCTGATGAAATATGCTTATCAACAATATTATTACTCATTTACAGTACATATTCTATACCCCTAAAATATTGTTTAGACAGCAATTTATGTGACAAAATCGATGCATTCATGTACAGTAAGGGGTAAGGCATACATTACTTCATGTTAGTTCAGCTCATACACATCTGTAAGAAACTAAATAAAGTTGTTTTGTTCACATCTAACCACTAGAAAAGCTTTTAATTTGATTCATGTAACAGAGAAGTTTCTAGACCCTTATGAAATACAGTTTTTCATGCCATACATATGCACCTAGTTTTAAAAATTGAGTTATGAAAACATCACTCTGGAGGGCTGTAGTAAAACCCTGAAATGACTTGGGGTTCTCTGCTGTTTTTAACAACCACAGGGAATTAAACTCCAAACAAGCTATTCCCTTTTGCCCTGCCTCTTCCAATAACAGACGAACAATAAGGAGAGATTATAAATTGGAATAATAATTTACTAAAATCACAATAAGTCCAGCAGTATTAATAGCAAAAAGTCATAAAGTCATAAAGTCACAAAGTTGATGTCATAAAATTTTCTGTCCCACGTATTATGGATATTAAGTCTCTATCACTTCAAAAAAATGATTGGAAGAAAATAAGAAAGAAATCTCTAACAAGGCCATTAAATGGAAAGAAAAAATTTCTGTCCCAGAAAAAAATCATGACTGTCAAATTGCTGTAGATGGAAAGAAACCTGAGAAATTATTCCCATTTGCTTCTTGAATGCATTCACTTTTCCCCAGGCATTTGATGTCAGGTATCATCAGGGACTAAACTAGATGGACCTTTAATCTGATGCATTAATGGTTGTTTAACATGTTGCATCTTGGATAAACAGCAAGACAGGTGAACGAGAAGAAGGGTCCAGATCATTCCCATTGGAAAGATAAACAACTCATGCTTTTACATTTTGCTCCATCATATAAAAGTAAGAACACTGATCAGTTTGACCAAAGGCAAAGAGGAGAAAGGTTGTGAATCAACCAGGAGGCTGAAGAGCCAAGTACGTGGGTGAGCTCCGAAAACCGGAGTCATTTATAGAAGCACGTCATTACAACATGCAGAGTGTCCGCTGCTGAAGCACCCCTGCTGGGTTGGGGTAGGAAATTGGTTTTCCACTCTCCCACTGCAGGGATGTGTCATTGTTTTGCATCAATATTCATGTGTGAACCATCTATGTTGGGGGTTGATGAAAAACAAAGGACTGCTAATCAGGGTTCTTAAAATGCAATGAAATAAATAATGACAAATTGGACAGAAACAGTTGGAGGTTCTTTGTATCGTTCTTGGCTAAGAATTTGATTGTGAAAGGAAAGCCAAGTTAAGAAAGGAAAATAAAATATTTTCCCAACAATGTTAAATTGTTTAAGAGTATCTAGAGACTGAATACTAGACACAGATACAGAAATAACTGAACATTGATTAAGTCCATGTGGACTGTTCAGAAGCTTAGAGTCAGAACAAGCATATTCCATTAAAGTTTATAATCTGTATATAAATCTTATTTCCACATTTGATTTACATTTAAGGATAGTTTAGAAAAAGCATTCAGAAATGAGGTGAATTATAATGCTGCACAGATTCTACAATGTCTTCATGCTCAGCAGGAGACAAGGAATTTGTAGAAGAATTAGTAATACAAGATAATTGGGAGGCAATAAATCCTAAAACTTTGGGAAAAGGAAGAATATACATTACATGGGCATCTGAAAAAGTATCTCCAATCATTTTTCCAAATCCAAATCAGCCCAGTTTACAAAGGCATTGTTTTCTTATGTGTAATAAAAAGACTAACTAGGGGGTTACTTTAGTTGAAGGATATAGCTGGATTGTTATTATGTTGCTATTATTATTACTGTATACTGATACCAATGCAAGCAGTGTGCTATACAATGTCAAGAATAAAATTAAACTGGTCATTATTTCCTGAGTTCATTTATTATTGTTATTATGATATTACTTCAACACCAAACACACTGATATTTCTTTAAACTCCAAATTCTATAGTTAGAGATCAAAATAATGGTTTTAGAAAACCAAAACTTTTTAAAAGATAGATCAAAAAATTTGTTGCATTTGAGGAATTTGATTTTTTTTCTATAATCAATTACATCTTAATGCAGGCTTTGGTTGTGCCGATATAGAACATAGACAAATAACAGAATTCTGCCAACTCTTCACCATGTTTAATGATTACATGCTTTTTCTGCTTCATATCTTGTCTTTTCTTTCCAGCTTAGGAGTTACTTTACCTATTTTTGTGTATCCAAAATACAATTCTGATTAAAGCTTTGAGCAATTGCATAAAATTGTCCATCACTAAATGAATGCAGTCTTATAAAGTGTTTCTTTGTGGTGCCTTAATTTTTACTTAATTACTTTACCAATTTTCTCTAATGAGTCAAATAACACGCAAACAAGTCTCTAGACTTGTTCTACTGCTGAAGTTGCCTTTCCTCAACATTGTCAGCCAGTGCAGTCAACAAGAACAAAAAAGGCACTTCCCCACTCTTTGTTTAACACTGCCCTCCATCCTTCCTTCAGTTAACAGTGCTCTCCACTTGCGTATAATTCACATTCTATGTGACGCCACCCCGAAAGCAAAAGGAAAATGGTGAAATCTACAAAACCATTATAAAAAATTAAAATATTTTGAAGGGATATTGATTAGTAGAATCTGAAGCCTACCTGACATTTGATGAGACTGGAACATGAGTCATCAACAGAATAATGGAAAAACAGCTACAATCTAACACCAAAGTAGACGGGATAATGACAGTCAGTATTGCTTTAGGCTTTGTATTTCTTTACTTAGGTAACTGCATATGGACTTCAGATTTAATTTTAGGCAACTGTTTTTAAAATCTCTGCCTAAAGCAATTTCATGTTTGTGATATGCTGTTCACTAACAATGATCTGCTTTGTCAATTTGAAATTTTCAGTTTTCGTGAGTTTGACATTCTAATAATTAGAATATAGCCCACTTGAGAAGAAAAGTACTTGACTGATTGGAAAATTATATGGGATAGTGTAATAAAGCAGACTGATTTTGAAACAGTCAGACCTAACCAGGTCAAAAAGCAAGTATATATTAAGTAGGATATAATATATTGAAAAAAAAAAAGAAAAATCAAATACATTTATTTTCAAAAGAAATGCTTATTTTATTCTTCATTTTTATTTGTGCTTGAAACACAAATGAGCATTTCTTTTTCCATTTTTTTTTTTTTTTAATGCTTTGGGTGTTATTGGGTTAAGCAAATGTGACATTTAAAAAAGGAACAGAGAGAGAGCTCCAAACAATTATATTCAGACCTGGACATAATCCCCTCAGAAGAACAAGTTTTGGTTCAACTTATTTGGCACAGAAGTTGCTGCTGTTTCAATTCTGAGTCCTGTGACAAGACATCACTTTCTTTAAATTCACAGCTCCCAGATAGAGGTGATGTCGGTCAGAGTGGTCAATTCACAGAAGACTTTATCCATAAGATTTTATTCTCACAAATGACCTGTAATTCCAGGTACTCTTCTAGTTATTCTCTCTTTGAAATGTTACTGATCACCCCACTTAGGAAATTGAGTGTTCTTGAGATAGGCTTAAAAATGCTTCAAAATGCTCAAATCACTAGTTGCTAGAAAAACACAGCTCAGACATCCAAAAAAGGGGAGAGGAATGAAAGTCATGAGCAGCCAAGGAAATTGTCCAAAACAAATGAAAAAGGAAGTTTGAAATAATAAAACTTATTTTAGAAATTCTATGTGGTGGAATATCTCATCTATAGTGAACACTGAGGAAAATATAGCATATAAAACAGGAAATTAAACTACTATAAAAATTTCAGAGAAGTAATTTTCTCAGTGGTCTTCCATTAAGGTTATTTATTTCATACAGTAAATTGGCTGTATTTTTTCTACAGATATCAGAATTATATGTCCAGGTCAAAACAAAAAAAACCAAACCAACAATAATTTCTCATTCCTTTCATCAGAAAAATAAGATGGAGAACACACTTGTCTCTAAATAGAAGGAAGAAACTACTTCAGGGTATCTGCTAAGTTTTTCAGTCTTTTTAATTTAAGTCTTATCAGCTATTTGCATTTAACACATTTATCTGCAGCCTAACCCAAAATGTACATTTCTAATAGCAGTTTCTTTCTATTTAAACAGACATGAGATAATTTATTACTTGTATAATGTAAGGACACCCACTAGATCAGATTTTCACAGGGTTGTGCCACACTGTTTCACTTGTTGCCCCTGTTCAGGATGAATGTTCCAGGCACTTTGTTTTTGTTCCATTTTTAGTCTCTACAAAAGAAATTTGCAGTCATGGTATATTTTTCAAAAAAATAACAATTTTATAATTAATGTAATAATAATAAATAACTTATTAATTTCCCAATTTTAATAATTTTGTCCTGAAGTCCTCAGAACCAGAGAGACACGGACCTGTTGGAGTGAGTCCAGAGGACCATGCAGATGATTAAAGGGATTAAACCTCTCCTCTGCAGGCTGAGAGAGTTGGGATTGTTCAGCCTGGAGAGGACTCTGGGGAGGTTATTGTGGCCTTTCAGTACCTGAAGGGGGCCTACAAGAGAGTCAGAGAGGGACTTTTTACAAGGCCACGTAGTGATAGAACAAGGGATAATAGCTTTAAATTGCAAGAGGAGAGGTTTAGATATTAGGAGAAAATCTTCCCAATTAGGAGAAACTTTTTACTGTGAGGGTGGTAAGGCAGTGGAACAGGTTGCCCATAGAAGTTGTGGATGCCTCATTCCTGTAGGTGCTCACGGTCAGCTTGGATGGAGCCCTGAGCAACCTGATCTAGTGAAAGGTGTCCCCGCCCATGGCAGGGGGGTCAGAACTAGATGATCCCTAAGGTCCCTTCCAACCCAAACAATTCTATGATTCTATAAAAGAAACATAAGAAGGTAAAGAAGTTTGTAAGAAATTATATATTTTACATACATTATTTTCAGCATTATATTCTGTAATCTCATGTATTTATTATTACAGTAGTAAGTGTCACAACTGAGTGTGTCTGTAAAGGCTGAATATTTTAAAACTACAAAACATAGCACAGTTTCTGCCTAGAACACACACAGCTAAATGTAACAGCAGTTGATATAAATGGGATCCATGCATTTGCACTTGCATTCTGTATTTCTCCACTCCAGTTGTGCTTCCATAGTCAGACCCATGTATTTGAAACTTCTTGTCTGAGTCAGTCTGTGCAGATCCAGTTTCACAATCTGGGTACATTTTCATTTCTTGTGGGTTTTTTATCAACTTACTAATTTTGTATCAGCAATTGCTTTTGCTACTAACAATGCTTTTTCCTTATTTTTTTAAGATTCTAAAAGTATCTCTGTCCTTGAAACCTACAACAGACATTGACTGGTGGTGTCCAGTACTTAGGCAAAATGAGGATTTAAATCTTTCAGCCCATCAATCATGCGTTGTTCCCAGTCCTGAAAAAAAATAAAAAACAAATAAAAAGTAAATGACAATGTAAGTCTCACTAAATATCACCACTAAGATGTACATTGAAAGCACTGGTACTTTTAAGGAAAAATTGAAAATTGCAAAGAGTAAAGATGTTCAGCTCCATCAGTGTTAAAAGTAAAGTGCAGTTGTGCACCACATTATCCTGGTCAGAGTAATTGACCTTGGGACTGTGATGAGAACTTGAGTGACAGGTTGGACACTGTAGTCTGGGTCTCACTCTAAACCTGAAACCCTTTCAAAATTCCTTTTCCTGCTCCTTTAGTATAGGGTTGTTTAATCCCTCCTGTTGATATGTTCAAAACCTTTACTTGTCTTGAAGGTAAATAATCCTTGGGAGGGGAGGGGGCAGCCTGCAATAAAATTAGGGACAAACAAAAAAGGTTAAAGTGCCACCTTGTTGAGAATTTTAAGTTCATACCTGCAATTCAGAAGTTGCAACCTTCCATTTAAGCTTTGTGACAAGGACTAACGCAATCTATTGAATTTTATTAGGAATCAATAATACTAAAAAAATGTTTTCACTTCTGGTTGCTGATAGGATACAGACAAAATTTTAAAATAAACTCAGAAGATGAAGAATCACTGAAATTAAGAAGTTGCACCCCTGTGCACTATTCTCTGACATCCAAAAAGATGAAGGATTTTTGTGTATTAGGGTGCAATAGTCAAAATAGAGGTACTAAAGACAAAGTTAAGGTAGAATAGCAATATAGAAGTACCCAAAATACCAAGTAACCAATAACGGCGCAGAAAAGGTAAAGCCACTTCTTCGGTTCCTAATCATGGCTGCGAAGTGCCAA
This sequence comes from Ptilonorhynchus violaceus, assembly GCA_013397565.1. Taxonomy (NCBI): domain Eukaryota; kingdom Metazoa; phylum Chordata; class Aves; order Passeriformes; family Ptilonorhynchidae; genus Ptilonorhynchus; species Ptilonorhynchus violaceus. The sequence goes on from VZRJ01002784.1 coordinate 119,579, forward strand.
GTATAGATTAGTAGTTCTTAAAACAAGTATAATGTGGTTTGTGATTTGTTTGTAAGTCACTGCATTGTACCAAGTCATCTCTTCTGCCATGAGCTTCATCATGCACAGCTAGACTGGATGGAGTTCACCTCTATGGAAGTATCTTTAGTGCAGGACAGAATTTACACATCATTTAAACTCACTGGCTCCAAAATGCTTAACTCAGCATACTCCTAATTAATGGAATAATTCACATCTATTCATTTCCACTAGTTTTTTTTTCTCTCTACCACATAGCTGAGAAAACAGGCAGTTGGGTTCTTTCATCCTTGTTTTGTATACTTGTGTAGAAACAAAACAGACTTCACAAATTTTCAATTAATTTAATTTGATTCATAAATACATCCCTACCATATGTTGGTAGTTTATCTGAAGTTGTTGGAGTTTTCTTGACAAAAATATTGATGAATACAATAATGAATAAAGCCTTTTAAGCAAAAGTGCTTTTCAAAAAGCACTCAAGTGATTCACATCACTAACCTCTTCGGGTTTTTTTAATATTATTCTCTGAATACTTTTCTCTTCTTCATCCAAAGTTGATGGAGAGAGAAAATCTCTCAAGAGAATAAATCAGAGTACCCGAGTTTGGTCTGCTCTAAACAATTCCTTTGGTGAAGGCTTTTTTTCACCACTGGCCATAGATTAATTTCTTCTCTTTCAAATCAGTCTTTTCAAATGCACCACCTTAGTATTGCTAGGAAAATGGAATTTTTTCACCAAAGCTAAATACTTTTGAAAATCACGTTTTGTATCAAAGCTATTTCTTTTGCATGCGTTCACAGAATCTCTTGAAAAATGTCATATCCTCTTTACATTCCTTAATGTCTCTGCTTTTGCAGCTCTATACTGCAAGATTTTCATCCACAGGATCATAGAATCACTAAGGTTGGAAAGATCTCCAAGGTCATCTCGTCCAACCTTTGACCAATATTGTGGTTTGACACTTGCCAAATGCCAGCCACCCATGAAAAGCCAACTCACTCACTCTCCTCTGCTCTGCAACTGGACAGAGAGAAAATTAACAAAGGGTTAATGAGTTGAGATAAGGACCAGGAGAAAACATTTCAAGGGCAAAACAGGCTCAACTTAATGATACAAGGTGAATTTATTACTAATAAGATGAGAGTAAGAGAATGAGAAGTAAAATAAGCCCTTACAAACACTCTTTCCTCTCCCCAGCCCCTCCCTCTTTCCCACCAATGGTGCAGGGAGACAGGGTGGGGGTTTTGATCAGTTCATCACCCAAGATGTTTCTTCCACTGCTCAGGGAGAGAGAGGAGTTGTTTCCCTGCTGCACCGTGGGGTCCCTCCCATGGGAGACAGTTCTCCACAAACTCCTCCAGCGTGGGTCCACTCTCATGAGCAGCAGNATTGTTGTTTCTCTCACATATTCTCACTTCTACTCTTCTCTAGCTGAAAAATTACAACTATGCCCCTAACTTTGTTGTGCTTTCTTCTTCAATATGTAACAGAGGCATTACCATCATCTCTAATTGGCCCAGCCTTGGCCAGCAGCACATCCATCATCAAAGCCATCAGGGATTGGCTCTGCTGGACATGGTGGAAGCTTCCAGCAGCTTCTCACAGAAGCCACCTCTGTGGCCTCCCTGCTACCAAAAACCAGGCTCTGCAAAACCAACACAATTAATCACCTCCGTCAACTAAACCACAGTAGTGTGTGCCACATCCAGTTGCTTCATGAACACTTCCAGGGATGGTGACTCCATCACTTCCCTGAGCAGTCCGTTCCACTTACAGTAGTTGCATGGAATGGCACCAGCTCACAACTAATCCACCATGTCAGAGTGCAAATGCCTCCTACAGATCAGTCCAATCCTTTTTACATAAGGCACTGTTGACTCTGAGTGTAAAAGACGGACAATTTACTTGAGTTTTATGTAAAACTACTTGCAAACACTGAAGCCATCAACCATGTCAACCATTTCACTTTAAGTTTTATGCAAAAGACTCAATTTCAAGAGTGTTACTGAAGTTTTGTGAATCTGATAAAGTTATTTATTATTCTTATAATTATCATTATTTTCAACTTTTCACAATGCCATCAGTAAAATGCAACATGTAAGAGTCTCCCACCATATTCCATAAATGTCCAGAAACATATTTACAAGTCCCTTTTGAAAAATTCTTTCTCATGGATAGTGTCCATGTCAAACAACCTCAATCCTGCTGAAGAAGATGACTCAGGGCATGAAGAAGTATGTGTATGCACCAGCTGGAAAGGCTTCTTGGCACTGACGTAGTCCCTGAAGTAAAAGCTTGGGATACGAGGCAATCTAAAGACTGAGATAGATAAGACACTGTATGGATCTCCCAATAGCCCTTAACTACTGATGAATGTAGAGAATTCAATGTTCAATAGGAACTAAATAATTACCTGGTTTATATGAAGTTCTACCAAAAGATATGAATCTACTAATACTGATGATAAATACATGACAAACATTTGCAGGTCAGTGCTATATCAAACCATGCAGCCTCTACTGGAAAGCAGAAATCAGTTTTTTAGGCATGAATTAGACTGTGATTTCAGTTGGTTTCATGTCGATCCAGTCACTTCTGTTGAAATCCCAAAGCTGTCTGAAAAAATACCCATGATGTCTTTAGCTAGGATACAATGAGATGTGCTGAAAATGACTGAACTATAATCAACTTTAGCCCAAAAGCTGCCCTGCTGCAAATTGCCTCTTACTTTATTATGGAAAAGCAAAATTGCATCCTAACATTCTGTATAATGGAAAATATGAATGAAAGTACAGAAAGTTCATGTGACATATTTCTGCTGTTGTACTGTAAGATCATTCACCTATGTCCTGAAGATTGCTTGTCTACATACTGTGAGATAAAACAAGAAGGTTCCAGCACCAGTAGCTCTAGCTTAAATTCCACATCTGGAACTGCTTAGTAATGTATATGTAAAAATTATTTTGATAGACAACACAATATAATCCCCCTCAGACAGAATTATGCTCCTAAGTAATGTTGCTGGCTCAACTCAATAATTCTACAACTGTTGCTAGATATAGATTTTCCACTGTTGCATTTGCCCTGTCTCATAGTTAAGCTTTTAGTTAAAGACTGGAGGCATTGATCCCATAGAAGGACAGATGTAGCATAGGAAGTACATTTTTCTGCAGATTAATTCCTCCTGCTGGTTTATGAATAGCTGATGTCCCAGTATAACAGAGAAATCCAAGCAGCAGTAGCAATTAGACATGACAAAACATTTTCCACATACTGTTTTGTCTAATGAACTGTCAGAAAGCGCAGTTTCCCTGGCTTTTAATTACTGCACCACCCACAGTTAGGACACGTTCACCTACCTCTTCTGTCTGAGACTTATTTCATCTTCTCAAATGCATCCTTATTAAAAGTGAGGGGTCCCAGTTTGTACTTTTGCTAAACAGTGTAATGCAACAGAAAGGCAACATTATGACAAGCAGTATCTTTCAGAGAGGCCATTCCTTTTCATTTTGAAAGAACATTCATTTGCTTACCTAATGGGTCAAATTCTCTGCATTCACAAATCAATGTGAGTTCAATCATCAAAAGTAAGTTTAGATTTTGCTTGACAAATGTCAAGCATCCCACTTATAATATCTTGAATAAACTAGTAGACTGAAAAGGAAACAGTCTCGATACTCTCCTGTATTTAAGATCCTAAGGAAATTCTCCTTAATAGTTTGTTATATTTTATAAAGCTTAATTTCAGCTATTAAAAAATAGGTATTTCATTGTGACTGTAGCTCACCATGCATTAGGGCTGAAATCTGGCAAGTGTGGGAAATAGAACTTTTTAGGTAAAACGTTATTCCATGTCCTGGTTTGAAGGACAGGTGTCTGTTAAGGAAGGTGGGAAAATCTCCCTGGAAATACAAGATGACCCCCCTCCCTCCTCTGAATTACTGTACCTTTGGAATTACAGGGCTCTCAGGCAAAGATGTGGTAAAAAGAATAACAGTTCTTTACTAAAGTTATATATTTATACACACAAAACAAGACAATTAAACGGCAACCATAAGACAACAGACAAACCCCTTATCAGTCCCTTGTCTGATGTTGAGATTCTCCGTTGGAGCAGAGAGGCTGCGGTGACTCCCCCGCGGCTGCAGGGGGCGCTGTGGCGCGAGCGCAACGACCCTCACGTGGCAAATGGCGGCTCCGGCGAAGGGGACGGGGGGTCACCCCCGGTGCGGACCCGCGGGGGCAGCAGCCCGACCCCACCAACCTCGGCAGCGGGCAGCGCAGGCAGGCAGGGTTGACTGGGGAGCGATGGACCTCGGTAACACCCACCGGCAGATCAGCAGAAGGCAGGCACAGCAGAGACGAGCAGTCCTGAGCGGCGACTGGTTACAGCGTAACCCTGTACCCTGTGCCGCTGCGGAACCCTCGGAGATGTCACAGTGTATCCGTGCTCGGGAGCCAGCCGGCTCAGTGTAGCAGTGTTCCCGGAGCGAAACCAGTACTGGCTGCAGACACCCACCGTCCTCCCCGGCCGCCGAGCCAAGAGTGCTCAGCCAGTCCGGTCTCCACCCACCTCTCGCCCAAGTCCCGGGCAGTTTTCCTCACGATGCTCCAGCCTCTTTGTTTTCCTTTAACTGGGGGAATTGTTCTGGCTTCTGGGCTGGGCAAAACGATCCCCTTTTGTCCTTAAGTACCGTCGTTCTCCATCGTTACCGTGGAATGCAGCTCCACAGATAACTCCCTTTTGTTCTTAAGCATCGCTCATCACATTCTCCCAGCCAGCCCCTCCCATCTATACACCCTGCCTAGTACCTGAGGGAAAGGAGAAAAAATTTCATTTTCCCTAATCCATGACATTCCATTAATCTGAAATACTACGTTCTTTGCCTTATCCTTTTTCAGAAACATTTTCCTTATTATCTCTTTCTGTATTTGTTATTTTATTAACAGGATTCTCATCAAGATGAAAACCATGGGATTTTGTCTTCTTTTTTCCACCTATAAAAGCCTTAGTTGACATGAAGGATGTTTTTGTAGTAATGTTATAACACATACAATAAGAACATAACAATGTTGAAACAAGACATCTGCACACATAAGCTATAAGCATAAACTATTTTTTGATAACTACAGTGCCGCAAAACATAAGACAAAAAAAAAAATTAATTCTTACATAAAATCTTCATTCACAACAAAGGAGATCTCTGAAAGTCTCCCTTAGCATATCCTTTAATTATAAGACTAAACTCAAGGCGGGTTCAGTGAAAAACTTCACACTAAATGATATGTAGACGCTTGCTGATAGCCACAAGTTCAGGAAAGTTTGAGGAAACCCTACCAAACTCAGCTTTCCACACTCACAGTGACAAGAGTTATTCTCCAGGGTGGAAAGGCCAGTGGTTCTGAGACAAAGGGCAATTAAAATTTTAAACAGGAAGATTAAGAGGGAGTGCTTTCTGCAAGAGTATTTCAGGACTGAGGAACCCTCTCCAGAGGGTTCTCCTCTTTATGGAGAAATATCTGTAAATATATATTTATGGAGAAATATCTGTATGTCCTCAGAAAAAAGTGCCAAGTGATGATAGATATGAATATGTGTGTGCTTTCAGAGGAGTGGGAGGCTTGCATAGAGGTGGCATGAACTATTGTGGTTGGTCATGGAGAGGAGGATGGTAAACAAAATCAATAAACAGGGAGTCAAGAGAAGCCCAGGAATTCCACAGATAATGCAGTGTGTTGAAGTAAATCAGGGTTCGGGTTCTTGCATCTGCCTGAACCAACCCCTTAAGCCATATGAAAGAGTGAAAACATTAAACTGCTCTTTCAAGACTATACCAAGTAATGCTTGCTGAGAAGATCTGGCATAAAGAAGGAAAAAAACAATGTGGTTGCAGGAAGACTGAGCAATAAGGTTTATCTTCCTTAATTTTTTGTGTTTAAAGATTATTATTAATAACGTAGGAGAATAAGAACATTTGAAAAAGAGTGCTTAAAGATCCATAGTTCTGCATTTTCTGTGAAGTGACCATTTTGTGTATAGAATATAATATTTAGATAGGAGATCATGTCTGATATAAATTACCAGAGGTGCTCAGATGCTACCTCATGTTCAAGACACAACCTCATATTTCTGCAGATATGGACCTTTCAGCACTCCAGCAAAGCAAACACTAATTCATCTCATCTTGAAAAAGGAAGAGTTCCCTGCATTGCTTTCCTGTCATTTGGGATCAGTGTGATTATCTACTGAGGAGGGAAACATAATTTAAATATTGTTTTCAAAGGGGCACTAATTCTATGACACCAGATTTTAAGAAGCCAGAGAAGTTTTAAGCAGTAATATAAAAAACCCTATTGTTTGTTATTTCAGTTTGGGAAAATATCCATTAAATTCTCAGTAAAATAAAAGTCGGAAGGCTTGAGTGCCTAAATATCTCTCTTGCTCGAGAGAAACACTAGTAAAAGATGAATGGGATTAAAAGACGAAAATTATGTGCACTAGTGAGTGATCTTGGGCCTTTATTACATCTCATATTCCAAAACACGGAAACATTTGTTATAAGTTGTTAGCTATAAACCACACAGACAGTCTTGATCAGCAGAATTCTTTATAGCTGAAAAAGAAAATTAATTCTGCAAACTATGTGGCAAGCTGGGTTGTCAGCTACAGTAAATCTAGGCTAATCCCTCCATGAAAACTCTTGAAACTACATTACATTTTTAGTATTGCTCTGTAACTGTACAGGTTCTGTGCTGAGGTTCCATTGTGAATACAAATAAAACTGTCCTAAAAATAATTTTAAATTATGAAGTTATTAATTTTCACACCAATATTCATTTAAACACAAAGATTCATACCTCATTAATTCTGGTGAAAGAGAAAAGGATGCAATTTACAGTGTTGTAGGGTGGGGTTTTTTTGTAGGAAGTTCCTTATGATACTAAATTTTACACTTTCATATTCGAATGAACTAAGCAAAATACTACCTTGTACTGCTAGTAAGAACTTTAAAAAAACCCTTGCATATATTCAGTAAGAAAGCAGCTGCTTTGTCTTTGCTCACTTTTTACCCCTCTGACAGGGCAGTTCCTCCAGAAATTGTTACACCTTCATGATAAAACAAAGAAACAAAAAAGCTAACAGGTTGTTTATTTGGAAGAAAAGGCAGGCAATGGAAAAAAAATCAGACCTATAGCTTTTCCAGGACAAATTTAAACAGGACTAGGAACCACATTATAAAGACAAGACAATTCTTTTCAGACTGATGCAACAGATCTGTTCATCCCCCAGCCTGTACTGATACCGGGGTTGCCCTGACCCAGGTGCAGCGCCTTGCACTTGGCCTTGTTGAATTTCATGAGGTTCTCATGGGCCCACTTCTCGAGCTTGTACAGCTCCCCCTGGATGGTATCCCGTTCTTCTGGTGCATCAGTTGCACCCCTCAGCACTGTGTCACCTGCAAACTTCCTGAGGGTGCCCTTGATCTCACTGTCTATGTCACTGAGAAAGATGTTCAAGAGCACCGGTCCCAATGCAGAGCCCTTAGGGACCAGGCTGCGTCAACAGCCTTAAGTCCAGGTGGATGCTTTTTGCGAACAATGTCCCTCAGGGGTCTGTTCATTTTTAATGAATGCTTCATTAAAAAATTAAAAAGCTTTCTTATTACCAAGGCACTTGACCCAGACTTCAGTAAAACCAGGGGGCTGTCCTGCTCCACTCATCATGCTCCTGGAGCAGTTGACTAAGCACATAAACTTCCAGTGACATATCAAATCTTCGGTGTGCCAGACATTCACTTAGGACCAGCAGATGGGATAGGACCAAGAGACACCCTTACTCTTCCACAGGTGGGAGGCAGGTATGACACCTGTAGTATCGAATGTTGCTTAGATACCTACGGTTGGATTATCAAACTCTCACAACCTCTAGAAGTCTGTGAGATACAGTTTGCTGTGTTGTCATCTTGGAATGGATGGAGAAGCCATGTGATACTGATATTCAATCCTTGTGGAAAAAACCAAACCAAACCAAAAACAAACACAAGAGCTTTGTACTTCTCTACAAACTGTGTAACTGCCCTTGACAGTTTTCATATTAAATTCTTTGCTAGCTGTGCATTTTCAAAGCCATATTGTGCAGTACTTTGTAAAAGAAGTGCACACAATAACTGGTAGATTTAATGACTAATTATACACAGATTGTGCGAACTATATAACTACATAGCATAGACGTATTTTGTTTTATAGATAAATAACTGTAGAAATAGCTTATTTTATGGAGATTTTAAAGACAGATTTCTGAAGAAGTTTGGGGAAAAGTTGTCTACAGGAAATGCTGTGATTTCAAATTACATTTAGAGAAAAGAAGCAGCATTCTGAACCAGATTTAACTAATCCTTAAGTGAGGGTTGTTCAAAGTTTAGAGTGGAAATAAAACAGAGCAGCAGTTGGAGGATGGGACCACAATGAATTCTTCTCATAGCAAGAACTTAGGTTTGGATTCCTGCCATCTCCCTCTCTGATAGATGTTTTTTTCTGTGATTTCAGTGTTGTGTGAAACTAACTAACTAAATAAAACATCCTAGATCCTGTAGAAGTACATTAAAATCTGGGATTTTTTTTTGACATAGACTAAAATTTAAGAATATTGGCAGTGGAATCTAAACATTAGTTAGGAACATTCAAGTTTCCTTTGTTCTGACAACAAAAAGGAAAAACTTTCCTGACAATGGGACTCTTGAGACTATTGTCCTCTGATGTTTTGTTTCTGACTTGGTGAACCAAGTATATTGCTCAAAAATTATGTGTGATTCCTGGTGGCCAAAATAAAAACCTCATTCAGTTTAGACTGTCTGAGAACAGAGGTTTGTTTTCCATTTATTTCTTCCAACACATTTAAATTATATTATTTGAAAGTATGTTTTAATATAAGGCAAAGGAAAGTTGCAGATAAAATTTACAATAATCTTGTTCCAATCAAAGTTCTCTTAAAAGACTGCATAAAATAATAAACACACAGCTGAAAATGAATAGATTTTTGCAATCTTTGTATGAAAAGCCAAGGTCACATTAAGGTGGAAAACAACATAGAAATTGAGATGGAATTTTAGGAGTTTAAATTAATGTTATAGCCAAGGACAAAAGTATATTTAGGCTTCTTTATCTACAGTATCTATATTTTAATCTTACATATGGTTTTTCATGAAGAAGAGAAATTCTGTAGAAACACCAAGAAGTAGATAGATGTTCCATGGTCCCATAGTAATGAAGGAAAGCCATTGTCTTTCTGGTCCTTCTCTACATGATCATTTCTAAATCGGGAGGGATGTCATGCTGCTCTTTAGGTTTACACTTAAGATTGTGGACACAGGATTCTGAGCTGAAATTGGGCTCCTGGGCCACTAGCAGGCTAACGACATCTCTGCTGAAGCCGGTGCGGGCCATTAGGACCTTCTTACTGCAGTGAGAAGCAGCCCACCCCCACTGTCTCTAGGCCCTGCCCCTCGTGCCTTTAAGCTCGGGCATTGCTCCCAGTTTTTCCTTTTCCAGAAAGGAAAGCTGCAGCAGGTGTAAATCAGTTGTCTGCAGCACAGAGAGCCAAGGGCCATCACTGTGATCCATTAGTTCTCCTACAGGAGCAGTTACAGACCAGGGTTCCACTGCTCTTTGCACTGCAGATGAGAGCTCTTCCACATATGGGGCACATGGGGCTTTGCTTCCTAAGGCAGGTAAGGAAACAAGGGCACAAAGGGGAAGAAATACGGGTGAAATGTATAGTTCTGTGCAACAAAAACCATTCACATCAGCTCCTGTTTAAATAGTTAATGAGAATTGCCTGGTATTTCTTTGCTCCCTCCCCTGCCTGAGGTTCATAAAGCCAACAGTGGGAGCTCTGAACTGTTGAAGGGAATCCAATTAACTCATTTTTCTCATTTAATTTGACAATTTAAGTGGTTTCACTGCTTATAATGTGTGTGTTTATAGATATATGTGTTTATTTTTATGTCCCAGTGATGTCTTTAAAAAACTGCACTGGATTGTTTCTTTTTGGAGTTTGGTGGTGTGGTGTTTGTTTGTTTGTTGTTTGGTTGGTTTTTTTTCCGGTAGTTTGCCTTTCTAATTTCTGGTATGGAAATATTTTGGATTATACAATGCATTAGCTCTTCCAGAATAGTCTTTCTGTCCTTGAGTGCTAACATCTAGTAAGATTCTCATCACAATGTATTTCTAAGTTAGTCAGGACGTGGGGGAGAGCAGTGATAATCAGTTACCATGAAAAAGTAAATGCTGCCTTCTGACCTCTTGTTATAAGAATGTAACCACATCACCTGCCTGATTTTTATGACTGACCTTTTTCATGCCTATACACAGTTCAATTCTTTGGACATTACAATTTCAGGAAATTTCTGTATGTCTTACCGGTTTTTTATGACAAGCTCTGGGTTTAATTAAATTAAAATGACTGTGTTTGTCATGTTTTATTTACTTTGCAATGCTTAATTAGGTTGATAAGGAAATAACATCTTCATGAAAAGTGTCTGTGTGAAAAATATCGATACTTCTCTATATTCTATTCTCGTGAAGATATGATTTTTGAGCGGAAGCCTGCTATTAATTCTCATCTTTCAATATGGGATAGATTGAGATTCATCTATGTTCAAAAAACTTTAGCCTATTCAATCATTGGCAGACAGCCATTCTGAGATGAATTCCTGGTGACATGGTATTGCTTTTTAGAACACACAGGATCAGTTCTGAAACGCACAGGGAACAATGAAATAATTAAATTGTTAAACTTTGTATATTAATAAACATGGTTATAGGCCACATGCTTGGGAAATAACCAGGAATAATTTTGTTTTTACCAAAGAAGTGCCAGATTCATTCATTTATATTTCAAAAGGAGGGGCTAAAAAAGGCATAGAGTAGACCAGGCACAGGTTAGAGGTGCAGTCTGTCACATACACACATACAGCTGTAAATATTTTTGGTTCCCTCATATTGTGGGTGTAAAGTTTGATTTTATAAAGACATCACACTGATCATCCTTTGGCCTTAATCTGGGGACTTTCAGAGCTGGCAGAGTGAGCCAATGTAATTCTAGCTAATGACAAATTCATCTCAGTGGGAGCTGTAGCAATAGTATGCATCATAGATAAAGAACATAAGAATATATGAGATATATTGCTAAATGAAATTTTATGTGACTTTTACAGTTTTTAAGTACTATCAAATAAAAAAATATGTTCATATGAATATTCATGTATAATTAATAACAAAGGTTGGAGGCATTATGTAGCGAACTGAGAGTTACTAGGCAAATCAAAGTTGGCAAATACATTTTTTTCTATAAGTTAAAGTACATATTGCTAGCTAATAATATTAGTCAAAGTACTGCTGGTAAATTACATTGCTAATTAATTGCACAGAATGAAACTGCAGACCTTTAAAATGATGGCATAACTCATCTTGACTTCAGTATGGCTAAGATTAAAGAATACCTCTTCATGTGATTCGCAATGAAATAAATATCTAAATAAATAAATTCTCTATTGCATTGCCTAATCTTGGTTAAAATTCACCTGCACTGAGCAATAATTTATCATCAACTATTATCTGCATCAAAGGATGCTTCTGTGTTCAAAAATGGGCTAATTACTGAAGTCACTGACAGCAAGCACTTGCATTTCTTCACATTTCTTCATCAGTGAGTGTGGGCATTTATTTCACTTCTCAGTGGTCTGGCTTGAAACAAAAGTTTAAACTGTAACTTTTTTGAAGTGTTTTAAATGCATTGTTTTCACCAGACAAAAAGTTCTTCTGTTGGCAAAAAATAAGGGGAAAAAAATCACTCTTTCCCACTTCCATTTTTTTTCTGTTAAGACATATATGGTTGTATGTTGTGGCTGATGTATTTTGTAACTGACATTCATATAGATATAACAGGCAAGAGGGACTAGGTCGTTGGTAAACCGTCTTATTTACACATGAATTTATTGATCATAGAGGTTGTTCAGCACATAAATATAAAAGTGCTGCAGCTTCAATTTCTCTAAAATGCACGGAAACCTCTCCCTTTGTGCTTAAGCAGCCATCTGAGGCCACACAGGAACAGTCATGGTGTGGTTAAGTCTCCCATTATTCCAGCCTTGAAGAGGCAGTCTGTGCTAAATGGCTGATGCATTTGTCTCACCGTGATGGATTAAACAGACACACGATGCTGGGAGCCTGTGGAGGGTGCTTTAGTAGGCTAAACCCCTCACATTCTCACCCATGCCATAGGTAGCTCTGAAAAGGTTAGAAGCACAAAGATTTAGGTGTACCTTCAGGATGTGAACTTATTATCTGTCTCAGGAGAGAAATGCAGTAAGAATATAATACTTCCTAGAACAGCACCAGGTCAGCCAGCATGGCCTTGAGTGTTATGGTGAAATTTTAACCTCAGTGACTGCAGAAGGAATGCTTTCAATAATAAACCAATAATAGACACTGGGTTGAGTAGAGGAGCTGATGCCGGTTTCCTCATCTCCAGAGATCTTTTTCCTTTGCATGTAATTGCATACAGCAGATAGTACTGCCAATTTTCAACTCTCTTCCTTCCTCTAACCCTAATCTCTGGTACTAGAAAAGGATAAAGATAAATATTGTTTTTCAAGAGGGTGGCTTGTCTCTTTCATACAGTCCATCACTGTCCTTTCCAACATCTTTCATCATATGATCTAACAACTGCCTGAAAATAGACCTGTCTACTCCCGTGTGTCAGACAGCGCATCAACACAGACAGAGACTTTTAAGAGAAGAAAAGAAAAAACACCGAGGAAAAGGAATGATGAATGTTACAGATCTAGAAGAATCCATTCAGTCAGCCCATTAGTTCTTGTCAAATCTCTTCAGGGAAGAGATTAACCTCTTCAGAAATCATAGCTGAAGAGTCTGAGTTACCACCACTTTCTTTAGAGCATCAAGGCAGAGGGATTGGAGGGGGCTGTGCATGTTGCCCTGCCAGATCCAATGTATGACCCCTCTTGTCCTGTATTGTCTCCTGTATTGTAGTTCCCAGATATTCAGAGGCAAAACTCCTGCAATGCTGGTAATTTTTAAACAGAATGTTCATAAGATCTTTTTTCCTTAAAATTCATTTCTTTTCAGAAACAGAATCTTCAAAAGAGATGTGGCAGAACTGAAATTACCATCACTCTTTTCCAGGAGCTCTGCACAAGCCTCGTACAGAAATAAAAAGGTACAGTAGGTGGTAAGGAAATATTACTTGAAATGACAAGAGAATATTTGGACTTTAAAAATTTTCTTCTTGAACAAGAATTTGGGGTAGCCAGCTGTTATTCTATGATTTCTCAGGCCTGTTCTCAGTTTGCCTGGGATTTAATTGTTATAGCGAGACTTGCTGAACATCACAAATCATTCAGTTTCACCCACAAAACTTGTATTATGTCCAAACAAATACAAAGGCACTTTAATACTTGATGGACTCAGCTTCACAGCAACAGCAGAGATGAGATCAGTGCGGGACCAAAGTCCTAAGAGGCAGGCAGTGGACAGGTGAGGTATAGTGAAGTGTACCCAGATGGCTTCCCCAAGATCTGTAATATAAACAAAGCTTCCATAACCCCAAATCCAGTGATCAGTAATCATTTAACACTAGTCAGTCATCTGAAAATTAAAATTCTCTGTAACCTGTCAACGCATAAGACTATGATGTTAATTGTTTCATCCTTGACAATAGCTAGTATTTTATTATCAAGAAGGAAAAAACCCCCAGATTTTCAACAGATATATGTAGGCATCTCTGCAGCTAAAGATGGAGAAACAAATCATTGTTAAGCTTTAGAGAATGGTTTGTTTTTAATTGCTAACTTTAAGCAAAGTATTATCTAGCATGTTGAGTCCTATATAAGTGCCCACGAAGGAAGGGGATGAAACTTGCAGATTTTAAAAGGAAGGGAGTATCCCAACAACCCTCCCTTTCTTCTCTCCCCTTTCTGCCATAGATGTACTCATTCAAACACAACCACACAAAACATAAAAATTCACTTTTAAATAAATTCCTTTCAAATTATATGAAATCTGATTATAAAGTCCCTAATGGCAAGTGCCATCACCCTTGATGTTTGTTTTTTAGCTGCATTGCTACTCCTATGCTGCTAAGACGTGTGATCTCATTTCCAAGTTTGATGTTTTGTAATTTTGACTTCCAGCAATAGTATTTTGTCATATCTTTATCATCAGACTTGAGAAATCCTCCACCAGCAGATAGGTCGCCTTTCATCCTCCTTTCCTCTGAATGGAAAACCTACGCTAATCTGAATTTAAGTAACATTTTGAGCATTCTTTGAATACTCATTGTATTTTAATGTTCTTCAATACTGAGCATTAGACCTGGACACAATATTGCATAGAAAGACAAGATGATTTCCCTACTCACACTCAAATTTACACCTAATTTAATCCTAAATTTGAATAAATTCTTTTTCGCTGTCAACATGTCAAAAGTATTTTCTCAAAATCTTTCATTTTACTCACTTGTAAAAGATAAATTTATATCTCTTAAAGATAAATTGTATCTCTGTTTCATAGCTACTTTGTGAAATTCCAAAATTACTACAAAATTACTCATTGAATAACTTTGTTGTTAATTGTTTAAAACAATTTTTTTGGGTGACAGTTATTTCCCTACCAAGCACAATGGTGAATATGCAGCCATTAATGGTCTCTTTACAAAACTTTACATACTGAATTTTGTGTATTCTAAAAATTACAATATATGATCCAACTACAGAAAATGTATGTAAACAGATTGAAATATAGACAGTAATAAAGGAGTGCCCTACTGTACATTTCTTCATCTATATTTTAAAATGTTAATGCAGGGTATAGAGATTAAAGAAAGAGAAAATGTGTTCTGATCATTAGGAAGACTCTCTGGAACAAATACTTCGATTTCAAAGAGTACAGGAAATTGAGTCCACTCTCGGTCCAAGTCAGAGAATAGCAAGAGATTATCTTTAAAACACTACCTCCTTCATTCTTACAGGATTAGCTGAGAGATGATGTAAATGCAGCCTTTCTTTCTGATATCTTTGGGACTCTTTGAAATTCAAAGTTGCCCAGGGAAAACATCTTCCATAATTATATATTTATGAGTATTTTCAAATATATGCAGTTACAAATACTAGAATTAATATATTTCTCTTCCCCAATTTAGTATTTTAAAAGTTAGCTGCCTCATCTAAATTGACTGGTTAGTGTATACCACTCAAAAGACAGGCATACACCCAGTTTATTAATTCACACCATCAGCTTCTATTGCCATTACCACCTAGAAGCCTCACTTCTCAAGGTGCCCAGAGGAGGAGTTGCCCAGTCCCGAGACAGCTGGCATTTCAATGTGCACATCCCCGCACCTCTTTCCAAGGATGGAAGGGTAAGCGAAATTGGGGCATCACCAGGTGTGTTCTGCAAACAGCTGTTCCTGTTGCAAGGGTCACCAGTTGCCAGCTGTTCCCCAGCTGTTGGACAATTTGCTGATAAATCCTCATTTTCACAGTTCAGATGAACCAAGTTGGATATCTTGGATGAGCTGTTTAAAATGTCTAATCCCACTTTGAGTGAAATAAATTAGGGACCCCCACGGTCGGGGAAAATGAGCTGGTTTAATTTAGACAGTTTAAAAAGTAAATCCTGGATAACTCAGCACATTTTGACTGAAAAGGGGTGCAAACTAGCACAGTTAAGTGATCAGTCACTGTCATATTCCCATTTTAGTTGCAAATGAGGCAGAATAAAGACTGAGGTTACTTATTGTCTTTACTAAAGTAACACTGGTAATGCACCACACACCTGGGAACTCCTCATCTCTCTCGTCTTACAGAGGTCAAACATTTATTGGAGCACTCAGGCACGGAGCTGACACTCACAGCAGTTCAATGTTTATTTGCTATTAACCAGGTCAAAATTTGCCTCCTTTGCTGTAAATCTGTGGCCTTTTTAAAACCTCATGAGAATTAAGGAAGTCTGGCGTCATGTGGCTTTGTAGCTCTCATCTGGATTCTCTGGTGTCTCCTATGTTTCAAGTGCCAATCAAGGTATTCCAACTCCTCCCTCACACATGGGCCCTCAGGTGTCAGATCAGACACTCTCCTCCAGATGTGGCACCAGAAAGGTCTCCCTTTCCACCTCCAGAGACCTTTTCCATTATTCATATCTTCGACATATCCAAGACCGTCACATCCTGTTGCTGATTTGATCAAAGAGATTTGGGGTGTGGTAGGTGTGGATACACTTACATATATAAGTACCCCCAAAATAATGATGTTTCATTCTCTTATGGAATTCCTGATGTATCACCACAAAACTAATACAATTCACTAAGAGCAAGAATTTAGGTTGTTTACATGAAAGTGCTAAAAAAAGTACAAGATCTTTTGAACTAGCTGCAAGCACCATATAAGTCTCTGTCTCTGTAATGAATTATATTTTATTTACAAAAAAAAAAGCATTCATCTCTAATCCAGGCAGGGTGTTTTTCAGATCTTTGGTTTGATTTTATCTTAGTGTGTAGCACTTCTTGTAAATAATTAGTGTGTACTTTATATTTAAATATTCTGTAGATATCAGCAACATTATCAGAAATATCTCTGGAGGAATATTGCCAATTATGAAAGGAATGAAACTATTTTTTAGTTTAAAATTAACACTCATTTAAACTATAATATTTTAATGGTGTTACATGATAAAAGCCTTTTGCTTTATAGAATTCAGAAGAGACAAGACAGTATTTTCCTCCTTCATTGAATACAAATATAGAAGAACAGGTTAAATATATGCATCTAAAATTACGTGAGAGGAGTCTCAGACAGAGTCCTAAAAATCAACCAATTTTTTAGTAAAAGCTTTAACAAAAAGATAATCTCTGAAGAAGCTCTTATTTTAGCCCAAAGTCATGTGAGCATTTTAGTAACAGCTGAGAAACTGATGATCAACTCATAAAATCTTTGCCTTATTTTGTGCCTATTTGTGTTTGTAATGCAGGCCAACAATTACAATGGACACGTCTATTCTGCCAAACCAGGTATTGACCCCGAACACGGGAGCTCTGATCATCCACCCTGCTTGTCCTTATCTCCCTTCCTGCCATGGACTGCTCCGGTCAGCCCTCTCAAAGACCATTCCTATTTATTGTTCTGGAAATCCTTCACTATGGACACTGATCCCAAAAGCCATCACGGAAGAAGTAAAATAAAGAAATAGAGTTTTACTCTGTGTGGAGCAGCAGGGTTTTCCCCTAGACGCACGTATGTTGCACAGGATTTTATGCGATACCACCCTTCAGTATCATGCTTTAGGTGTATCACTGCTATATATTATGTTACATCAGAAACTGAACTTAGGAAAAACAAAACAAAACAACACAACCACAAAAAATAATTTGACCAGAGGGAAATCCCAGAAGAAAATTAAAAATTAATCGCAAGACAGCTTAGGACAACTTAGCATAGAGAGGGCTAGCTGTCAGCAAAATGCACACAAGCTTGTCTGTACCTCTCAGCTTCTGAGCTAGAGGTCTTTTCCTGGTGCTGATTTGTTTCTCAGCATACATGTAAGCACTGGAACTGTGCCTGATAATGATGGTAAGGTTGAAGATATCTACAAACTCTACCCCAGTGAACAGGAAGCAAAGGTCTGTTGTGTAGGGAAGCCATGGGTCAGGGCCTAGCTGGGTTGTCTTCTCAGCCTCCCTCCCTCCACTCCAGTGGCTTCTAGACCCTCTCCCAGCAACACCTGCTATAGGTTTCTTTCCAACAGGACGGTTGTCCTGGGTTGTAATCAAAGCATGTATTCTATCACCATCCACATCTCACTTCTTGATGAACTGTTAATGGTTGTTTGGTTGCAACAGCTGCCCAGTGTACACCCCACCAGCCGGGCTGCAGGCTGGGCCTCAGATAAGGAAGAAAGAGAGGCAACCCTGTGAGGCAGGGTAATGTTTCTTTTTCTTCACATCAATGACTCAGCCCTGATAACTTCCTCTGCAGCACGAAAGTGGGTGAGCAGCAAAGTCTCACCCACCCTGAGAGGGTCATCTCTGCTAATGGCCCATTAGCAAACAGAATAGGTACCAGCAGAATAGAACTCCAGAAATACGCTATGACTCATAGGATTACATCAGCCCATTGTGAAACTGCCCGCCCTGGGGGAGGTACCACCTAAACACCACCATATATAATCTCGAAGTTTGGAGACTGGAGACACCACCACCACTGGACTTCCAGAGGAGGACCTGAGCTCTCACAGGAGGACTGGGCCTTTCTACTGGACCACTGCTTTTGACAAGACTGCAGCCATCATCCCAACAGGACTGCAACCACTGTCAGGTTGTACTGTGACTCTGTCGGTTTGAGCCAGTGTTTCTGTATTACTGCATTTGTTGTGATCTTTTCATTAAATTGTAACTCCAACCTAAGAATCTCAGGTATTTGGGGGGTAATTTCTCCTTCTGGTTTACGTTTAAACCAGCACAATGCTGATTAATAATCTGGGGGAGAGGCACACCTTTCCTCACTGATCTCACATTATGTACTTAGATTATTCCCACCTGGACTTTTGCATTTCTTCATATTACAATGAACAGAGATTTGTATTTCTCTGGGAAGAAGAAAACCTCTGTTTTCCTCCATTTTCTGTACAATAAGGGAAGATCCTGTCTACAGTGCCTCTGAGCAAAAGTTTCAGGCCCATGGAGGATTGCAGATTACTATTGCTCTTTTTCAGGGTGCAAATATATTTAGCTCTTCGATATTCCATTCGTGCTCTGATTCTATTCACTGGGAAAATTCATATCTGTGCAACACATCTCACACACTTTAAATTAAATTTTCTAAAATTCTAAAGTGTTGTGGGTTTGCTTTGGGTTTTAGGAGTTTGTTTTATTTTTTTTTAATATTTAGGCGGGGTTCTAAATCCTGATGCTTGGTCTAGCCTATAATCATTTATTGTAATCAAGCTGTCAAATGTTTTCCTACAAGCTGTGGTAATTTGGGAAATCTTTCTATGCACCATTTGTGGTCTCCAGCTAATATTGTGCTATTAAATTGACATATTATGAAATTACAGCATATGGATGTGACTTTTGATGCTGGGCTGCATACTTTTCCATTCCACATCAGGGCAGCCCACACAGATTTTTGTGCCTTGGCACTGAGCTATACGGTCCTGACTATACAGAAGGGTGTCAAATGTGAGCTGTGCGCTTGGGGAGAGCACGTTTCAGAGTGAACAGCTAGAAGTAGTGCTCAGGCTCCAGAGATTTACAGCATATGAGGTCCCATAAAATGTAATCCTAAAAGATCCATCTGGAGAACATCCAGTCAGGGAGGCAGCTCTTCTGGAGCTCTGTGCCTGGCACAAACCAGAATCAAACTGTGCATACTAATGTCGATAGAATTTGTGGGTGGTTTTTTTTGTCTTTTTTTTTGGTTGTGGTTGGTTTTGGGTTTTGTTTTGGGTTTTTTTATTCTATCATGCATTATTAATGCAATTCCTAAATAATTCTTTTTATTATACTTAAGACATTGAAAAAAAGAAAAGGTCTTTCAGCAAAGGGAGGAGTGAGAGCAACTTGGTGGAGGTATAAATAGCAGGGCAGGACACAAGCTACTGAAACTAAACTGTAACAAGGGTACAACTAAGTGAGAGGCAGCAGAGGGGGGGGGTTTTGCATAGAAATGATAGGGAGAAAATGTATACCAATGATGTATTTCAGATGATTAAGATGAAAAAGAAGATAAAGGGACTATAGGAGCTATGGCCCTGAAATGACCCAGGTTCCTAATCATGTTGCTATATAAGCCCACTGGGAAGTTGAACTGTTTAGTTATGCTTCTACATAGCTAATTGTGCTTTTGACCCCTTTGAAGAAAGAAAGCAGAGTAATGTAGTGATAAAGTCAGGGGTTCTTTTGTGGGGATTTACAAACTAATCGCATCACTGGTACCAGTTCCTCCTGTGTGGTATAGCACATATACTTCCCATTGCCTGGAGCAATGAGTTGGTTGGGAAAGACAAAACTGAATTACTTCTCTGAAACAAGCTATTCTCTTTTACATTTTGGAATAAATGCAAACTTCCAGTTGTTCTATAAAGTGGCTGAAAATTATGGCAGAACTCATAAATCTTTCCTTTTTTCCTTTTTTCCTTGCTTCCAAAATATCTAAAACACATGTGTTTCCACCAGGTCTATAGAACTCATTGGAGGCTAGTAGATTCTCATGAACATGCCTGGCCCTGCTCCACAGTGCACAGGCAGCATGAGGAGAGAGAGAGGCTGCACTTTCACCCATCCATGCAGTGCTTGGGTAAAAGTCTGCAGGATAAACTGTCCTGTAGAGGCACTAGAGAAAGGAGACCATACTAGTGTTGCTAAATCATGTGTCCTTAAAAAAGGCACCTCAGTATGGAGCTTAGCAGAGCCTTCAAAACCTCTGCCTAGAAAACAAGGGTGTTCCAAAACCTTCTAACACATAAACTAGCAGAATTTGGTCCACTGCTAGGAGCATAAGTGTATTCAAACTATCCTATGTCAAAAAGACATTTCTGGAGACAATTTTCATTCACATTATACTTGTGAATTGTAATGTAATGTTACCTAAATGTTCACAGGTTGCATGTTTTACCCGCAGAGAACTGGAAAACACCGCAATATTTTTTCGGTTGTTAAATCCTTTAACTCCTGTATATCACCATATTTACAGAGCACAATACTCATTTCCAAGCATTATTTGCTTATTTAAGACCAGCTGCTTCCTGACCCAAAATGCCATTTAAACAAGTAATCCTAGCTCTCTGACAGCCTTACTATTTGCCCTTTCAGTAAACTTTTTTTTCCCCTTCTGGTATGTGAGCACTTGCACTCTCATCTGCAGTTCAGTTCAGCTCCCAGTACCTCAGAAGGGTACTGCTTTAATGTGAGGGTGTGATTGTAAAAAACCCTAGTTTTTATTAGCAGTAGTGGTCCTATTCACACCCCCTGAAACTGATATTCTTCATCTGATCTGCATAGGTCATCTGGCAGGTCACTGCCTCTGTTACATTACACCAGTGTTTTTCCACTAACCCAGTTAACAAGGTTAACTAGAAACGTGACAGACAGAAGAGAGAAGCTGGACACATGGCACATATTACTTGGCTTAGAAACCAGCAGAGCTTTCTCTGTGGCAAGAACATATGAATAAATGATTTGTGACTCAGTCAAAATAATTTTACCTTCTTTTTTTTTTTTTGAATGTCAAAACTCTTGGGAGACCAAATCATGTCACCCTACCCCCGCAACTACAGCAAACTCCTCTTGAAATAAACTGTTTGCCTTATGGCAAAAAAAAAAAAAAAAAGAAGAAGAAAAAATAGAAAAAGCAGAAAAGCTATTTCTCTTCCTGGCGAGACTTGAGAGAAGAGTTTTATAAATTTAACTGCCAATATACCATCTGCCTCTGCTGCTCCTTTGAGCCTAGCTCTTCTAATTGTGTCTTTAACAGATGACAAAACCCCTACATTCCTCTTGGGCACTGTAAAATAATAACAATTAAAACATGAATAATAATAATTAATGAAGCACACACAGTGCAGTAAGTCTGCAGCCTCAATAGGCTGCTTATTCTGCAGGAAGTCTGTGCACATTTTGTCTTGAGAGATAATGTTAACAGGTGCTCTGTCCTGGAGAGGAGGCCACCAGCCTTGGGAGGTCAACTCTGCGCAGTAAGTGAGCCACTGCAGTAGACTTTATATTCTGCATCACTTTACGCTTTTCAGTTTCTACCGACCATAAGCAATTTTAGTAGGTTGGCCACCAACCAGTGAGCTGAGCAAGCTGTGTTTTAGACATGAAACTCGTTAGCTACCCCTTTTTCCATCTGCTATGGTTGGCAACTCAAAAGCCAAAGTGAAAAATTGTTTTGTTGCAGTTCTTAGCTGTGTTCCAGTTAATTTTCTGCAGCTCTGCTAGTTTAAAGCAAAATGTTACTTCACACACTTGGCAATGGAAGTATCAGACTTATGTAACAGATCTGGGAAAAATCTGCTGGGAAAAAATTGCAGTCACTTCTCCCAGCTGTAACATGTGCTGAGGGAGCCTGGGTTATATACTCAAATGTTCTACTGGTGATCTTTGAGTCTTTAACGTAATTGGTATGCCATGTAAATAATAACCCTGAGGCTTCTTTAACACAAACCAACAGGCTGTTCCAACTCAGACTGAGGGCTGGTGCTCAGAGTTACAGACCTGCTCCTCCTGTCCATCCAACATGGCCTGTTTGGGCAGTGAGAGCAGCCAAGGATCCAGCTGTGTCCAGTGTTCAGGCCTGCAGCAGCAGACATGGATGGTTAAACTGCGATTTCGTCCTTATGCGAGGGCAGAGGGCACTCACAGGGAGTTTTTCTGAAGACTTCTCTGAACTTTTAGAGGCTTTTGTTTTTTAATTTGTATTTTTAGTTTGACCTTTTCAGGATGTCCAAGAAGAGTTCTCTTTGGAGGGAAGGTTAAAACTTGCCTGCAAACTGCTGGAATTGTGAGTAAGAATACCTGTAACTTGTGATTATCTTCAAGCAGTAATCTATGTGTTCATAAATTCAGTCCACTATTACTGTTTTACACTGTGGTCACAGATGCTCCATGAAGACTTCAGCTGTTTTTCTATTCCATGGTGGAACAGTGGCTGTGTCTTAAGAGGCATTTTGACATTTTAGGACTGAACAGTGCTTTCAGCAAAATTATCCTCCCACATATGGACTTTTCTTCTCTCTTTTCTGTGAAATTTGAAGAGTGACTGTAAAATTCTTATTTTCTGCAAAACCAAAAATCTAATTTTCCTAACTTTACTGATCCCTGGTTCCTGTTCAGTCCTGGAGTAAGGTTCCCAGATGAAAATAATTAAAAAATATTTATATATATAAATGTATATCCATTTAATCATCTCTTCTGACTAATTGAGATGCAAGCAGCCATGAGGTTAGAAACAACTATTTAAAAATCCTATACTAATGGAGGAAATATGCTCAAATGCAACTCCAAAAGTGCTTCCAGGTTACGGACACCCAGAATTTCCACAGCTGGTATGAAAACAATGAATATTCCGGTCTCATAGTCAAATGCCTTTTCCTCATGTTTTTTCTTTTTCATGCTGACTGTAATCTAACAGCAGAGTGAAGCTGAGATAGATGATGATTATCTGCTTTCAAAGCCTACTCAGCAACTTTTGTCTATTGCCTGAAGCTAATGGGTTCTAAGTGAGTTCAAAACACTGGAAAACACATTTTGTGTAGGAACAATTCTTGTTTATTTTTATTAGAACTTATCAAATATGTTGCAACAAAATGCAACTGACAAACTTGATTTTACTTGTTATCTGCAGTTTTTTGACAGAAGTGGATTAATTAAGCCCCATGATTTTTATTGTAGATTTCTGATTCAATAATCAAGTGAAACTTGTACAAATAAAGATAAATACAGAAACATATGATTTGCTTATAGCCTTCTTCACAATGCACGTTTCTGTTGCCACAGTCATAAAGCACTGAGAGCTATATACTAAAATGCATTTCATTTAGATTTAGGATTTGCCATGGATTTCTCATCTTCCATAGTTCTAATCTTAATTATTTCCCCCAGCTACATAAAAATCAATTGGAAAGCAACTTTGCATTTAGCAGAAACATTGAACAATCTTTTTTGTTAAATGATCATAACATAACAATTCTTTATTTAACCAATTTTTCTGAAGTCTTACTTGCATGGTGATCTTGGGATGAGCTGTAAGAAGGTTTCTGACAAATGCTGTAATAGAACATTTATCTTCAAGATAGCTTTCTATTTACAGTTTTTAATGTCTCTCTTTTATTTGGGGAAGAAAGTATATGCCTGCTTGCAGCCAATATAACAACTAAGTATTCCACAAAAAGCTATATAGAAATATTTTTAGAAAGTCTTTGGAGATCATGACAACACTACTAGCATGTACCTGTATTAGAGTGCCTGGCAGCTCAATTTGTTGAAGTTACAATAAAATACAGTATGTCTGGCACATTAACACTTATCTTGCTCTCTCCAGCTAAGTGAAGTGAGGTTCACTTCACTCAGATGAATGGTTTGGCTGGTGATATTCTCCATCTCAGCCAGGCATGACAGAGAGGCTCCTGCATGGCAGCAGTAAAGAATAACTGTCTGGTAAAAACTAAGAACAAAAAGCCCAAATGGCTTCTTCCAGAAGTAACCAGTGGCTGGCCCAGACAAGTAATAAGAATTTACAGTAACATGCCTGTCATTCAATGGACCAGTGAGGACAATCATTTTGTCATGTTCTCCAAGCCTGTGCATTGACTGGAGAAAGCAGGTCTTTCTGAAGAGAATGAGCCAGAGAAACAATAGGAAATACAGATCCTCATTAATTTACCGAGGAGAGGAAAGAAAGCAGGGTAAGAATATTGTTGAGAAGTCACTGTAATGGGAAAAATAAGAATGTTTCTCTGGTTTTGGGAATTAAAGACAGTCTAGAAGGAGAAAATGAGAATATTATATAAAAAAAAGTGCCAGAAGTTGGCTCTGGAAGAGACCTGTAATATCTTGGTCATACAGACAGTTTAGCCCAATTAGAGGACCATCTTTTGCAGGATGATCTCTAAGGGCTTGTAAGAGCAGAGCCCTTGCTAGCACCTATCATATGTCTTGTGCTACCCAGGCAGTGCAAGGGTCAGAGACCACCATTGTAGGGCTAAATTAATCTTGGCCACTTAAATACTAGTATTGATAAAGTTATGCTGTTAAATTCTATATGAAAGAAAAAAATTTTTTTTTGCTTTTTCTGGAGCAGCTTTTTTTCTTTTTTTTCCTATTGTTTTTTCCCTATATGTAATACCTTGAAATTTTTTTTATTGTGTTAGAGCTACTAGATCTGTGACCTAACCTATATGCTGTAATAATGAAAATACTCCTGCCAAAGGCTCTACAGTACTGTATTTTTCTTTGAGTCATTTACTGCAGTTTATATTCTTCCTGAAATTGATGTGGTGTCTCAAGCCATTTAGAAACTATCTGAACCTTCACTTTCATTCTTTTTCCAACTATTTCATTAACTAAAGCAGAATAAATACACATATGGATTGCAGAAGTCCTCTAGGCTATTGGCCTATTGTTTTCATAATCTTATTTTTAAAGGTCAAAGCATCCTGCAATGCAACAGAGGTGAATTTGGGGGAAATGAAAGACTCTTAATATACCTAAAAGACTGGAAGTATTGTACGTTTGTCATCTGGGGAGAACAAATTTTGAAAGTTGGTGTCACAGGCAGATTTTACACCAAGCTTTTAGGGCCAGGTAGGCAATGTGTTACAGCCTCTGCCTCATTTTACTAGTCCTTCCCCAAAAAGAGCTGGCTGCAGAAGAGCCCTTGTCCTTTTTAGCAATGCTGAAGAAATCCCCCTCTGCCTGGAGCCTGCCACACTGGCAGCATCCTCTGTTGGGACGTGACCTGCACAGGGGCAGCGCTGTGCAGCACAACTCGGGTAGCTGCCCGTGACAGGCTGCAGCTCAATGGCCTGTTGTCTCCCCAGCTGACTGTTATGAGAAGAGGAAAAGGCTCAGCAGGAAAAAACAGACAAATGAGAGAATGAGAGGTCAAATATTTACAGCAGAGCTGTAAGACAAGAGGTCTGAAATCCTGGGGCAAATGGTAACAGGGTGGCAGGGAAAACAAAACACAGGGTAAAGTACAAACACACAGTAATTCACTATAGATTGCCATGCCACACATTATCAAATATCATAATTTACAATGCTTATGATTCACAGGCCACACAAGTTGGAGTTTCCATCACTTTAGGCATTTGCACACAGTTACAGAAATAGGTTTTAAAACTTCAGGCCATCATACAGGCTCTTGCCACATATTTGGTATAGGATTTTAAAAAAAATCAATCAGATTTATAAATTCTTTCTTCCAAATTAAAGAATTATTAATTAAGCTTTGTATGTTCTTAAACATTTCTAGGTAAGAGGTGAAATTATTCTTTAGTTTTAGTTCACAGAAATTTACAGGTGATGCATATGATGCATATGATATGATGCATGAAAGCTGTAGTCATCCTTTTTTGTTGTTGCTGCTGCCATACAAAATTTCAATTACATGTTAAAGGATATTAAAAAGAATAAAGCTACAAATTCTCTCTCCCAGAAGAGAAAGCAAAAAAAAATCTTCAATTTCGTATTTGAAAAAAAGTCCTCTGCTGGTTTCCAAACCAAAAAAACAAAACTAAATTCCCATCCAACAAATCAAAGATTGGACTGGTAAAAAAAAATTGAAAGGATTATAACTACCATACACCTGAAGAAATATATTAAAAAAAAAATCTATACAATAACTCTAATCTTTACAGTGATGACTACATCTTATGTTCTATAATCTATACCTAAACCTAGCAATCAAGTTTGATTATCATCTTTGTGCAAAGGAAGATGTAGGAAAAGGTGCTTCCAGACTGAGAAAGTTTGTCAATAAACAGGAAACAGCTAGATGAGGATCCCACACAAATCAAATAGGCATCAACTCCTGACCAACTTTGATTTTAATATTTAGCTTGTCTGGAGAAATTGCTGGAATTCAGGTTCATGGTTTTACTGAAGAAGCTGTTTTGTCTCTAAAAACCAAAACCTAAGCTATCACTGAAAAGAAAAAATAAGAAAACCTCTCTTTTTAGTTACATAATTACCCCTAAAAAACTTGGGCACTCCAGCAGGATGGAAAGATTTTGAATGGAAGGGGTACTCAGAGCTTGTGGGACCTTCTGTCAGTCTAAGTGTGAATCTTTCTCAGAGAAATGCTACCCAGGAAATTCTCCCTTCTCCTCTCTTCTCTGCAAAATCAGAAGTACTAGCGTGATTTGTGTCACCTCTATGAAAGAGAAGATAAACTTTCCTTACCACTGCAGGCTGATTGTGTCTGACACACAGTGATGTGATTTTGGCTCATCTACATTCTGTGCTCGTTCTTGAAGTTGAAAGAAAAAATGAAGTGTAATCGTTAGCAGTTCTGCTTCATTAGCGGCACTTGAGAAATATAAACTGACCTCTTAGACAAAAATGGCTCCTTATAAAGGCCAGCAAGAGGCCTTCTTTTTAACAGTTCAGTCAGGAATTGAACAGTTTTCAGACGACTCTGATATTCTAAATATTAAAAAACAATAAAAACAACCCACAAAAAATGTAGTCTTACTTCTCCAAGGAGTGACATTTTCTCTGAAATTCATACTTTGGGAACAATTTCATGTTTTCCAAGCAATTATGTAGTTGATGTAAGTAAGTTAGAATCCACCCAGCTCCCAGCTCTCTTTCGGGGAAAAATATTTAAAAGGTCTTTACGTGTAATACAAATTAATTTGTTAAGTTAATTTTGTTATGTAGTGCTGATTTTTATAACTTTTTTCAAACAGAAAATTTACTAAAATGGAATGGAAGATTATAAAATAACCAAGACATTACAAAATGGGATCCAAATATGGATTATTTAAAAATAATTATGGGTATCATTTGCAAGTTTTCATAGTGCTTGGCTAAAAATACCTGATACATACTAACAGCCCATTGTTTCAGGTAAAACATTTAACATACACAGAGGAAAAATGTAAAGTTTGTTATTCAAAGAGATAAGTGTTGAAACACATATACACAACTCCCCCCCAGCCAAAACCAACACAGCAGTTTGCCTCCTCCCAGTTCCATCAAGCACATGCAAGGCATTGTTTCAAATAATTATTTTGCCTGCCACCACTCTCTTTTGGAGGCTAACAAAGTTTAATTGTATGGCTACAGACCATTGCATGCCAGCTGGCCTTGCTGCCAGAGACTAGGTTTCAGCCTGTTTAGTTTATTGGTTAGACTAGAACACTTGTGAGGCTATATTGGTGAAAAGATTAATAATGTCATGTGAGTTAAAACTTTCCTGGCTGAAGATAAAAAAGGACACATAAGAATGCTTTTATTCAAAACCCACTTTCTTTTCAGTGGGTTGGTGACTGAATCTTGTCAAACCCTTACAAAAAGTCTTGCTGAAATTAAGGTATCTTTAGTCTTCGCCTTAAGAGAAAAAATCTTAAATAAGCAAGGAAATCTGAAAACCTGTCAAAAGAAAGATGTCTGTGCAGTTCATAGCTGTAACATTTTAACAACTCTTAATTTTTAACCCCAATGGGTGAATTAACAAAAGTCTTCCAAAAGTAAAAAAAAGTTTCCATCACTTCTGTTGTTTACAGCGTGTCCTGGTTGCAGTGGTGGGTGGAGCTTAGCACAGTGGCTCATGAAAGCTCATTTCCAAACCATAAGACAGAATCACAGAAGCACACAATCACAGAATCCATTAGATTGGAAAAGACCTTTGAGATCACCGAGTTCAACCTATGACTGGACACGCTGTCAACCAGACCATGGCACTGAGTGCCACATCCTGCCTTTCCTTAAACCCCTCCAGGGACTCCACCACCTCCCTGGGCAGCCCATTCCAATGCCCAGTCACTCTTTCTGTGAACAACTTCCTCCTAATGTCCAACCTAAACCTCTCCTGGTGCAGCTTAAGACTGTGTCCTCTTGCCCTGTCACTGGGTGCCTGGGAGAAGAGACCAACCACCACCAGGCTACAACCTTTCAGGTAGTTGTAGAAGTGAATAGTAGTGACAACTAATAAAAAGTAGGAATCGTATATTACTTGTCTATAAAATTTACCAGCATCTTCATCTCTTACATGACACAGTCTAGCTACACACCTGTAAACCTATTTCTGTGTCCCTTGTTGTATACCCATTTGAGAGAAAAATTCCAAATAAAAATATCCTGACACTTGCTATATGTGTGTTACCCATAGGAAGCTTACAGGTTGTGTGGATGACAGCAAAATTTGGCTTTGGAAATTAATTTATTTCCACAAAAATATACATGAGAGAGTATAGTTTTCACTAGGCATTTAGATTGTAACATACTGCAAGCAATAATTTTGCTATTTGTTTTAAACTTGGTTATTTTTACAATTTTAATTTCACAGAAGAGTAATTTCTTACACAGGTAACATAAAGACACAGAAGTGAAAAGTGTTAGTTTTATAAACAAACTAAATAAGCCACAATTAGGTTTAAATTCCTCTCACACCCAAGGGATTATGAAATAACACATGCAAGACCTAAACTGAGTAAGTGAAAATAAATAATTTAATAAGTCTTGGTTAACTTCCTAACAACATTTAACATTGAAAAGAATAATATATCGTGCTTAAACTGGCTGATTAATGATTGACGCGGTAACATTTTAAACCTGAGTGATCTACCAGTGTTTAACAGCCATTGTTGTGCTTTATTTCTCTGTTGGGCTGAGGAAAACTGTAACTTAAGTTTCTTAGCCAGAAAGCAACTCAGAGGAGTTTATTAAGGTTGAATTAAATATTTTCCTTCACATGCATACGTGTACATCTATGACATTTAAATAACATTTATAAAAATCAGTCTGTAATCAATTGAAAGATGTTTAGCTCAGTTAAAATGCTGGATCTTTAATAGGTTTGTGTTTGGATCCATTAAAAAATATGCTACTTCAGCAAGCTAAACCAAAACTCATGTGAGAAATAATTCAACTCACATCAGCATGATCTAGATCAAGTATTCATTCTTCCTGGAAAGAAAAACGGAGGTGATTATCAGAAATCTTTGTTAACTAATATGTAAAAAGTAACTTTTATTGCACTCTTTTCAACAGTGGTGGTCTGCAGAAAAAATACACAATTCCTAAATCTTCTCTTGTCTACTTCCTTTTGAAGAGAAGTTTACTTCTTGAAATTTCCAACCTTCACAGTGATTCATTATTTTAACTTAAAATCTAAGCTATCAGTTTCATATCTGAGACTTTTAAGATATTTTAAAATGTGGCTTTTATTCTTTTATTTAGAAATCTCATTTAGTAAGGGCTTGAAATTGGTTGCTCTTTCTAAGGTAGCATTTGTTACTTTAATGCTGGAAATTGAGATAAAATTGGAAATTTAAACATTGCAGATATTTGAAATATCTTTCTGCAAATTCTGAAAGAAATTACCTAAGCTCTGGGATGAATTTTGCTGAAGGAATATTATGTGACAGGCAGTCACACAATTTTGTTTCATATGTAGTCATCCTAGAGGGAATGAAGAAGATTTATTGGAAAGTCAAACTCAAATGTGCAAAAGACATGATGAAAACTAGTATTTTTAGCAACGTTTCCAAATTATTCTTTATATTCCAATTTGACTTTGAATATTTAAAGCATTATTGACATTGTTATAGCATTACAGTTTTGTGTATGTGTGTGTAAAAAAATTAGCATACATATAAAATACATAGCAGATTTTATTAAATATAAAGTTCATAGTAATTATATGACATACTCTATCTGTAGACATAGTCATAAGTATTCATGTTATTGATTATATACACCAGAAACTGAAATTAGATCAGAGGATTTTGTACCATTTTTTATCACTACTAGATATAGTTTAGGCCCTCAGTTATCATAATACCATTTTTCATATGTCTGTTTTCAAAAAGAGATCGGAAGAAAAACATTTAACATTTCCATGTAAAAATAATTTTTTTCTTCACATAGTATGTACAAAACTGCAGACATTAGGCAGAAAGAACAAAACACTACTAAAAAAACCCCACCACCCTGAGAAATCCCGAACAATGAATTTTAGAAACCAATAACTAGAACATCAACTTAGTGTCTCTTTTTCTGGAATACTAAAAATAGCTTTCTGATAGTCCTGAATGACAGTATTCAAACTGATGAAACGTCCATCTGTGGACAGGATTGGTTTGAAATCTGTGGGGTGATACCACCATGTTTGCAGCTTAGAGCAGGATAATAAAGAAAATGTACTTAGTGTAGAACTCCTGGGAGGTGTTCAGTGGTTTGGTGCAGCCATAATCAAGAAGTTTCAGAAGAGCGACAATCAAGAAACCAGTAAAGTAGAGTAAGACATCTTTCTATAACACATCCACGTGTTATGTCTTAACCATATCAAGTTTTATTTACAGTAAGTGTTGGAAGATCATTTGGGGGGCGGGGAGGGGAGTGTCTATAAGGAGGAGAGTTACACAGTACAGTGTGTTTGAAGTCTTTAAGGCTCCTGGCTCCACTGTAAGCCCAGGTTCTAGCATCCAGACCCATCTTCAGAATAGCGAGGTCACAGTTGCACTTTGTACAATTTAGGAGTTGGCTCAGAGCTCAAGCTCTGAGGGGAAAGGCATGGAAAATGAGTGAAGTGCCAAATAGACTGATTTCTGCTTACGGCTCTTGATCTGTATTTTATACTATATATATTAACACCTAATTCTCTTGAGTGTGAGTAAGTATATATATATTCCTGCTATCAGATCAGTCAAGAAATGTGTGTGGCTAACCTGATTGTAAGATAATTAATATAAGAGACAATCATTGTGAAGAACTGAAATGGAGGATATGGTCAGATGTTACAGTAAATCAAGATTTACAGCAAAATTGCTGAGGTCACATGGGAGAGTAGCCAAGTAGGTCAAATTTGTCTAAGAAAGTGTGTGATAACACCTTTGAATAGATATATTTTCTGTCAGTATTCGTCTTTTTTCTGTCTCTTGCCTGTTCCTCTTCCATCTTCTAAGTCCAGGACCTGCAAGCAGATGCTGGCCCACACCATGTCCCTCTTTGCCAGAACCACTTCTCAGGGTCAGGCCCTTCTTCACCCACCACCATGTTCTCTGAGCCAGAACCTCTACTCAAAAGAACCTTTTATTCCTGGTACTCAATCAAACCACTCATACGACTTTTCAAAGAGACTTAAGCAATAACTCCTTTTATTTTTCATTCCAGGCTCTCTGTCTCTTGACCATCCTGACAGCAAAGAACTTTATTGACTCCCACCAAATGGCAAGCAGAATTACACCTCAGATGTGAATGATCCTGCAGGCCAGTATTGGCTATTTCACTCTACTTTTTCAACAATTAAAATGGTTGAAACACTGAGTGAAGTTAAATTGAATCTGATGAGTTTTTAGCCTATCCTGAATTATTTGCTTCCTTTGTTATGAGTAATAATAAAGGAGCTATAGTCTAAAATTATCTCAGGCATGTGATGCCCACCCCTTTAACACAGTAGCAATTACTCAGCAAATTACTCTTAAACCCAACTATGTGTGGAATGACAACTGAGAAAAAAAATTGAGAACAGGAAACATAATATTTCTGAATTGTCTAACTTAGAAACAGCCTCTTGATTTTTTTAAAATCTTGTTTGAAGTTTCCTTTCATGCAAAATCTTCTGTGAGAATTAGTTAAAGGGAACTTTTAACAACTTCAACATGGAACTAACCTTAACTGCATTTCATAATTTACCAAATTGTCAGTGAAAAAGTCTACCAACTGAGCAAGCAGTAGCTATAGAGTTGTACTCTTTGTGTTCGACCATCAGAGTTGCACATGAAGTATAATTTATACATGTTTTTAAAAAATCTATGAGAAGAGCCAGAGGTTATCTGGCAAAGCTTCTGATGAGCTGGTTTTATGTTGAGCTGCCAGAGTAGCAACCATTAATGAAATGATTGATGTGATACATCCTCAGAACTTACAAAACAATGCTTTATTTTCAAATGTTCCTATAATTTTCTTCTTTTCTTTGGTATAAATCATCATATTTCATATCAAAATTAGTCTGTAGTCCACATAATTCTGATTAAACCACTTATATTTTGATCTCCCCCCTACCTACTTCTCTCTTACATTTTTTTTTTTTTATATCTGGCTTCCTCAGTCCTTTTTTTTACAAAAAGGTCCATTAGAAATCTAATACAGAGACTGATGGTGAAGGCTGTGAGTGAGGCTTTAAAGTCTAAACACCTCATCACTTCAATAATGTGGTTAGCCTTTGAAGCTTTATTAGGCCTGAGACAGTGTCTGATCACTTTCACAGTTTTCCCACTTGGCAGCCATTGACTGTTAACACATAATTGAAACAGTTACTTTAAAAACTTGTATTTTATTGATTTAAACTTTCAACATGCCAGGAGTTACAGTATGATTATAGATTAAAGGAGCTCAACTATTTTTTATTGAATATTTTTCTCCATTTGATGAATTATCCTCAATACTAAATTAGAGCAACATCACCTAATTTTTTTAAGTATTTAAAAGACAGACAACAAAAATTATTTGAATAACAAAAGGTCGATTTGGGTCTACCAGAGAGTAACAAACAAGTATTTAAAATAGAACATCTCAGCCATGTAATGGCCTCCTGTTAAGCCACATATTAGGATGGCTGACACATACATCAAATATTTATTAAAACCATTTTTTAAAACTTCTTAGACAACTTTACTCTCCTCAACATTGAAACAACTGTGATTTAAATGAGGAAAATAAGTTCAATATTAAAGAAAATCCAAGAAGAATAGACAATTAAATGATAACCATAAAAACATGCAGGACCTGAAATCTTCCAACCACTTTCACATTGTACTGCCTAAGAGTAAAAATAGAAAATCTCCATTGTTGTCATTCAATGGTGGAGCTGGTGGATTTATGCTCACTGGCTTTAGGCTCTGGATCTCCACTGTATAGCATTCATTCTATTTGTCTTCATCCTCACACAAATCCTCCCAACTCTTCCTCTTACACATTCCTGCTTATAATGAAAAGCAGTAGAAAACTTTCACTGTACATGATGGACCAGATTCCTCAGACACTAGCATGTGGATAATTTTTTCTCCTTAAGAAACTGAATACAGGATCAGGACAGCATATTCTGGAAAAAGCATTTTCAAGCATTTGTGTTTTCCATCCCCTTTATTTTCCTGAAGAGACTGGACCTCATTTTTCTGCAGACACTGACAACCTTAAAGGGTATCTACTGCGTATCTTGGACACAATGAACATTCAAGATCAGAA
This sequence comes from Ptilonorhynchus violaceus, assembly GCA_013397565.1. NCBI lineage: Eukaryota > Metazoa > Chordata > Aves > Passeriformes > Ptilonorhynchidae > Ptilonorhynchus > Ptilonorhynchus violaceus. The sequence goes on from VZRJ01002784.1 coordinate 153,588, forward strand.
GCAGGAGGAAAGACTCCATATGCAACACTGCAGTGGTAGGAAACCAAACAACACCAACAAAATAAAAAAAAATGTACAAGAAGCTTTTTCTACAATGAGTATTTCACACAATGCTTTTTTTCAGATTCAGAGCTTCAGTATTCCTTTTGCTAAAGATAATTAAAACACTATAAAACTATCAGTATTCTCACATAGAAAGTGTTCTTCATTTCTCTCTGAAAAATAGTGGGCTTCACAAAAACCACACGTCTTTTCCTGCACTGATAAGCCAGTTGACACTGATGTTGCAATATTACAGGATATAGCAGCGAAGAATCCAACCTTATCTTTGATTCTCTTGCCTAATCCAACATGCAGAACTTTTGTCTTGCAAACATAAATCTAACACTGTCTGCTGAACCAAGAGAATGTGTGAAAATCTATCTGCTTGTAATAGCAATAGATTGGGTGCAACAGCACATGGGCTATAAAGGGCAGCTTAAATTTATATGTTCTATAATAACCAGGATAAAGAAACAGCACTATTAACATTCAAAACCTTTCGTACACTTGGAATTGAAGAAACAGTAAAGCTTACAGCTACATACTATGGTCAATAACCCCAAACAAGTAATTTTTGCCTTACAATAGTTCCATGGTGTGGATATTATGGTCTAGAATTAATGCTGCAGGAGTCAAAGTAAGCAATGAAATGGAGATGATTAACGAAACCTAGGACAATTTGCAGATAGTATAAATGCTTAGTGAAAAGCAGATCTTAAAATGGCTATAGACATTCCACTATAGACAGTGGAAATGGTATTTCTCTCAGAATTTGTGTAAAAAATGTTTTGTTATTTCTTTAAAACTCTTGAACATCCCCAAGACAGTAACATCTCTTCACAAAACTTAATTGAATGTGTAGTATGGGTCATTCCCCATGTCATAATATTCACTTAGATGGGTTAAAAAGTGGAAAGCTAGCAAAGTAATTTCTTCTTTTGTGCTTTACTCTACCAATGATAATATGCTGATGAATCTTATTTCTTCCAAAGTGAAAGTTAATTTTTTCTCCTTTCTTGGGAGATAAGCAGGGATATTTAATGTTGCTTAAGAGACCAAACTTCTAGGATTTGGATTGCTTTAAATTCACCTTATATCATCAACTTATTAGACATGATAAAATTAATCCTATCACTGTCACACAATTCTGTTTTGAAAGGTAAGTCAATCCTTAGTGCTGAACACATTGTACTGCTCAACAGTGCTCAGAGAACTCTTCTAGGCCAAGTGTTGTGTGAGGATAACAGCCTATCAAGTTCCCATGGATACTCATAATGCATGAAGACCCAAAGGTCGATGGGTCATGAGAAAAAAGAGCTACCAACCTGAAGAGTACGGCTGCTAAATCTGTGAAAAAGTTCCCAAGAACAGCTGTGGTGCATGAGTGGTTGGAGGTCATGAGGGCATGAGAATTTGTGGGGTTCCTGCACAGTGAAGTCCACACTTAGAGTCCACCAACTTCACTCTAGCTAAGGCTCATGTCTTACATGTTCACATATTACAACCAGATTAGCTCTTCAGCAACATCAGGATGTCAACAAAGTCTCACCATACTCCTGTTGCCTAGAAATGCCACCTCTTGAAAAATAAGATACCTCTTATGTGGTTATTATGGAAACATACTTCTCTTAAACAGACAATGTAATTTCCACAATGCATATAAAACATTTTTCAAAGCAAATGCATGTAATATAAGTTTCAGGAGGCAGAAGCTCTGAAGGCATCACAGAATAACTCAGGCGTTATCTTTGAAGAAATGATAAACATCCAAAACCAAAACTTTCTCATAAAGCACGTCTTTTTTTCTTCCCATAATAATTGCTTCATTTGCTGATATAGCAAGTATATCTGAAACACCTAAAAATTACAAAGAGTTAAAGATTAATTTGCAAAATTCAGAGAAGAACTTGCTTTAGAGAGATGAAGTCAGCCCTCCCTGTCACCATGGCCTTGCTGGACGGATGCACAGCTCTGTGATGGTCCTGGTCACCGTACTACTCCCAGCTCTGCTTCCTCAATAGGTGCTGTGGGTTGGGGGCTCTCATTACGGAGGGCCCAAACCTGCTGTTGCCACGGTCAGCTCCCAGTTACTTCCCTCGGCTGCACCCTAACTGTAAAACCTGTTAGGAAAAGAAACTGGGGGCATATGTCTTTTGAAAATAGGAATTGACTATTTGGGGTGTTTCAGGCAACTAAACACAAATGAGAGTGAACAGCCACCTCAATCTCAGTGGGGTTCTCTAATGGCAGCCAGATGACTTCCTTCTTTCTCAAGGACAAAAGCTATTGCACACGATATTGCCTTGAGAATCTAAGGCAGCACTTTGGAAAAAGACTTCAGATGGATGTAGATGTTCTCATCTTCATTAATGTTAAATCACAGCTGCAGATGAAGCTTTTAAGTTGAGCTGAAATAGTGGTAAGGATATGTCCACAAGTTTAAAATGACAAAGAAATCTTGTCTTGTGGCAGCCAACTGAAGAGTTAATCTTACTCGAATACAGAAGTCTTAAGTCCTTAATATATTTCAAATCTTTTACAGTTTCACTTGGTTCATTAGCAAAACCTGTAAAGGCCTAAATGTCCATAAGAACTTAAGATCTCTGGTATGAGAGATATCTTCATGGTATCTTTTATTTTGTAAAATTAATCTCAGAGAAGAAATGCCGTTACAGTTTATACACCTTCCAAATTTAATTAGCTATATCCTAACTGGAGGTTTCTTTCTCATCTGTCAGATATGTATGATATGTGTTCAACATTAATAAAGACTATTAATGAAGTTATTAGCCTGAGAAGACTCTTAGAAATTTAGACAATGCAATGAGACTAACGCTTCTCTAAATTAATTGTGGTGTGTAAAATACTTTTACAACATGAATTGTAGGATTCAAAAATAAGGATTTTTTCTTCATTTCAACCATAAGTAAGGCATGTAATTTTGCCATTTCTATAATTTTATGCTCAAAAAATGCTGTTTATGAGTTGGTACTGCCCAAATGTCTGTCTCTAGTAATCTGTAAGTTTTAACTCCTTTCTGAAGAGAAAGTCTTCCTGAAAATTAGACTGGCAGGATGACACCATTCATGCAAATATGTAAATGTTGATCATCCTGTTTTTCTGAATACCCTATTCCTACTCAATAACCACAAACTGACTGTATTCTTCTATATCTGTCCCCCCACATCTGAGGAAATACTTGCAGTTTTAATATATAAAATCAAGTCATAGACAGGCAAACTTATCCATAATATGCCTGTCATAAGCCAGCACTCTCTTTATGAAAATTGTCACCAGTTGATATTAATAAATTCTTACCATGCAAGACAAATACTAGGAAGTTGTTACAGTTTTATAAGTTTTAAGAATGTGCTTTGGAAATGTGACCATAATTCAGTTCTCCTTCTGGATTAGGCTCTTAAGGCCAATAAGGGACTACATATTCCAGGAACAACAGACATCTCTTTTTTCTCTTATGGGGTATCTAGTTATAATTTTAAGAGAGAAGACTACATGTAGCATATAAAGTATGAAACCTCCTTGCAATATACACTTTAAATTTCTGGTCTCAAGTTACTTTTTGTTTTGCTGGTGAAATGGAGGAATCACTGCCTTAAAATGTGATTCAGCAAACACAATCTTTCAGATTTCTGGGAAGTACTTTGTAGTTTCTTGGACCTATACCTGACCAGTACTCTTCTGAAGAATTTCTACTACTCTGCACCACACTAGTAGGCTCTTTCAGCTGGGAATACTCCATCTGGGAGAAAGGATCCTGCTTTATGTACACTAAGGAATGGATTAAATGAAAACTGAAAAGAAGAGCAGGGAAATTAATGAAGATGCTTTTTTAAAAAAAAAAAAGAATAAAAAAGGGATACTCTATTCTCCCCTGGAATCAGAGAGAATTTAATGGACTGCAGGGCTTAGTTGCCTAGAGAGTAATAGTCAAAGCTGTGCAGTCTGGGGTTACCTTCTGTTGTGGTCTAAGATACCAGGGGCTGGCTTGCCAGGAATGTCTATACTTGCCTTTCTAATCAGCACCAAACTACAAAATAATACCTTTCACCAGGAGAGTTGTAACAACTATGTACCTGAGAGTCTCTTGAATGATTCACTTCCTTCATTCCACACCTGGCTTGGTGTGGAATCACGATGAAGAAAGAATTTCTCTTATTTTTCATGATCTGACATGTCCTACCCCTGTCAAGCCTTTGATAGTTCTCACCTTTCCTCATGCCAGGTCAAAGCATGACAGAATGGGTTGGAAGAGACCACAGTGGATCATCTGATCCAATCTCTCTGCCCAAGCAGAGTCATCCCAGAGCACAGATTTGCATCCAGACAGTTCTTGAATATCAGCAGTGAACGAGACTCCACAACTTCTCCGGGTAACCTGGCCCTCTGCTCAGTCACATGCACAGTCATCTGACCTTATTGCATCCTGAAGACCTCTTCTATTGACAGATTACAAAAACAATAAGAAATCATTCAGCAGAAAGTTTGTGGATGTCTCAAATTCTCTTTTTATTTATGTTCTTTCTCTTCAGCCAAGTTACTAGGCTATTTTATAATACCAAATGGAGATAGAGATATTCTTTTGGCTTCCACCACCACCTAGTGCAAAGCAGTGTAACAAGGAAGTAATAAACTCAGTGTGCTGAGTCTGGCTGAAGGCACACAGGGTCCCTTTCCCAGCATCAAGTCTGTTTTGAATTCTGACAAAAGATGAAGAAAAGAAACAGGAGTTGCTACGTCCCTACCTTGGGAATGAAAGCTACCTTCTATAGCATGTGGAAAACTGACAGAATTAAGGATCTGACCAGATTATGTGATTACCACCAAGACAGAGTAGTTATTTCAAACTGCTGACAGTAACAAACACTACAGAAAATCTGTTTTCTCCACTGTGGCTAATTCTTGAGCCCTGGACAATAGCAATGGTAAGAAAGTAAGGTGTTTGAAACAACAGCAATAAGACTCATAGCTCAGTCTCATCTGAGACGGAACAAAAACCAGTTTTTGAATGTAAGAGATCTTTCTGTGTGATGGTACTAAAGAATCTGTCCCAAAGTCCTGGCAGTATTAAGATGAGGTTTTTTTAGTTATTGGTTAACTTCAGGTTTATAAATTTAGTCAACTTTTCCCAAAGTTGCTTTCTAACATTGTTATTCTATGTATACATTATATTACAGCAATACCTAGGAGTAATAAACCACTTGTCACTACAAAATTAAATCCACAGCTGCTTCTGTGTGTTTACCACCCATGACTAGGGCAAGGAATGCAGATATCTGGCTCCACATCAAGTGATCAAATATTTTATAGCTAACCAAGGACATGATTTTATACCGTGAACTTTCAGATTCCTTTTGCATTCAGTAATAAAGGAATGACTTTGTTACTGTCCCAAGCCAATCATCTTTCCTGATCTGTGCACCATTGAAATAGATGTAATTCTAGCAAAAAATATTTGAATATTGAAGAATCTGTTATACAACTTACAAGTAAACACTGTTGATAACAAGATACATATTTTCTTTCTTCACTTTTATTGTACTGCTTTTTGGTATCTCTTTGTCAGCCTTTTGTTATGGAAGGAGAAAATAGTAGCTGAAACCCTTCAAAATCATACAAAATGGAAATAAACAGATGTATATGTGCAGTCTTCTAGTCCATCACTTTTGCCCATAAAACTATGGGTTTGGATCTTGTAATTTCTCTATGAAGAAAGAACTGCTCATCTTATTCACATAACCTTTGCAAAGATTTTCAAATTGTGGTAAATGTGGAAAATGTATTTTAAGCCAAAATTTCAAGTATGAATTCTTGGGATTCAGTCTCAATGTCAGACTCCCGACCTTTAACATTTCCTTGACCAAAAGGGAAACTATAACAAATATGTGTCAAGAGGTGATGACTCTTCTCTCTGTCATCTTAAGGAACTTAACAATATCTGTGCCCTCCCATGCCATAAGCCTTACTGCATTAATAACAAGTGATGTTCAGATGAAGCAAGCAAATCTTTAACTAATTAAGAATTAAGCTGTTTCATATTGTTCACTGTTTGATTAGCTTTCGTTTGGTGGACGCTATCAAGATCTTTATCCTTCCTCATTTTTCTCATTTTGGAACCAATACCTCAAAAATAATCATAGAAGCCTACTTTTGATCATCATAGCATTTACAACTATGAGAATTACCAGTTGCTCTGTTAAGAATTTAAAAAAAATACATCTGCTTTCATTCTAGAGTGCTATTAATGGAATACAGATGACTAAGTAAAGTACTTACACATAGAATACAGTCTTGCCTGAACAAACTGGTGAGGAAATCTGTAAGAAAACTCCACAACTGGCTTAAAAAATGTGGACGTTAAGTCAGTTAAGAAATTTGTATAAATTAAATGCACATCTGAAATAGATAATGTCACCATATTAGTGTGGATAATGTATTTTCCTTTCAGAGGTGGTTATATGAAACTAGAGCAGTTTGCCATGCCTAAGAGTAATTCGACTCCAATGCTGGTTTTTCTTTTTCCTAGAACAATGTCAAAGAGAGAAGAAAATGCTAAAAACCAGATCACTGTTTTCTTCTTTACAATGTGACAGAAAGTGCAACAAAAGTACTGAAACACTAATGCAGGAAAAAATATAGTAGGCAAATTCTAATGGCCTTGAACTCAATTTTAACAAAGCTAGAGATAGCGATCTGCTGCAAGAACACAAAGGTTATTGCAATGCAGGGAATCTATCAGAAGATGCAGAGTATCAGGAACACGATGTCAAATCTGTCCTGTAAGACTTCAAAGAAGTAGCCAACAGATCAATAGCATTCATAAGCAGTTTGCTGATAAATCCTGGAAATAAAATGATGTCTTCTCAGCTAAGCCTCTAATCTACAATTATTTTGCCAAAAAAAAGGGTCTTCCATTTTCCCTGGATATAATGGAATACAAAGAAATTTGCAAAGATGACTGACTCCCTTTTGAAAAAATAACAGTTTGCTATCATAAATCACACTGCCACTAAATAATTCATTATAACATGATTGCTAGTGGGAGAAGGGAAGAAACACACAAAAAAATGTTACTTTAGGACTTAGAGGGAGTCAAATAAGCAGAAACTGCATAGAACTACTGTCAATCATGCAGTTAGAACTACAGCCATCCTACTGTACTTGCAGAGTTTGGCTACTCTTTTCCTTATGAGTGGTTAGTAACTCCATCTAATCATCTTTTTCCTCCCAGTGACAGCCCTCACGTCTGATCACCTTCCTTTTTTGCTGACAGTTACAGCTTTTTTGCCTGCTTTTAAGGAGAAAGATTTTCCGTAACTGAGAAGCAGAGAAAGGCTGAGGTATTGTTGACAAAGATTGAAATCATATTCTGCTGTATGCAGAAATATATGTACATATTTTGATTATCTTAGGAGTGTGATTCCATAATTCCCAATGTTTATGTCTGTAAGTGTCCACCCACCACTTGTGAAGCAGAAGTTGCATAACAGCTTGTTTACACTCAGCATAGGCTATAAAACTGTAAAAGCCTACTACAGACAATACTTAATAAAAGATATATTTAACGAATTTTGTGAGGAACAACAAGATATTCAACATCAGTCTCATATATGTGCATAACACAATAGATAAGTTTTTATATTAGAACTGCTGGCCAGTTTAGATGCCATGCCTCACTTCCTCTAGATAAATAAAATTACAGGTATAAAAAATATAGAGAGAGATTCATAACGTTTACAGACTAATTAGAATCATTCAATTAGTGAAGAAGTTTAAGGGTTATTAATGGATCATTTTCAAACTTGTTTTCTATACTACAGAAAAAAATACTAGCATTTTATGTCCCATTTTAATACCATTATCCCAATGCTCTTCATCAGTATCACTAAGTGCAAGAACACTGAAAAATATCCTTCTAAATGTAATTTAAAACTTCTTCCTAATGTGACTTCAAAACCACTAGGAAAAAAGTTCATTAAAATCTTCAAAACTTGAGAAAGAGAAGACAAAAAAAAGACCAAACATGACAATCAAATGTCATAAAATATTATCGGACAAGTTGGTTGGAAGCTTTCATTGCTTCTTTCTTTGTACTGCAATGCCCCCTGCAGGTATAACAGATCCTCTGTTTTCTCCAAAGCGTTTTCTTTAGCCCTTTGAGGAGGTCTCTAATCTGACAAACTCACGATTTCCAAAACCCTTGCTAATTGCAAAATACTGTTTGAATCACAGAAAACCAAACAAACACAAAACAACAAAACCAACTCATAAGGTAGAAAACAGAAGGTAAAGGGAAAAAAAAACGCACTATGTGATTACCATTATCCTGCAGAAGATACTTTGACAATGGATGCTCATACCTCTCTGAAAGGCTGCAGACAGGGAGTATGGAGCAGACAGTCGAAAAGACTGAGGAGGCAACATGAACCTCAGACATCCAGGTGTGGGCCTGGTGCCCCTCAGCAGCAGCTATGGTGGTATGATTAGAGTGACTGCTGGTCTATCCCAAGTGCACTGTTAAAACTAGGTAATGTGAAGGATTTGCGGAAATTGTACGTAGACTAGCAGCTTGACTAAGGACACGTCATAAAAAGAGAAAGCAAGGAGATTTCACAGTTGTTGGCAGGTAATATTTGATTGTATTAGTTAAGTGTCATGTTTCCTACTGTGCTAAACTCTGCAAGTATGTTAAATAGAACTAGCTCCATGAAGTAATTACAACACAGTGGCAACAGATAGGGCATAGCTGAAAAAGTTTCACTCTGGTAAGTCATATGTGCTGATTTGTTGCTTACAAACAGCTCAAGGGCTGTTTCATTTCATTAGCTGAAAGAGGAAAGACATTTACCTATGTTTCTTAAAAAAACAGCAGAAAAATGCAGCATAGACTGAAGGCATCTATCCATTATTTCTGACCGAAAATACTAAAAATTAATCAAACACTTCAGAAGATATTTCACTCTAGCTTTATAAATACACAATATCAAGACTGAGCAGCTAAAAGATAACTGGCCTAAGAAGAACTCTTGCTCTAGTATGATCAAAGATCTTGGCATTTTGGAGTTTGTTACTTTCTTAAAAATTAGAAATCTAGTTCCATATTAACATTTTCTTGGCTTAATTTATAATTACACAATTTTTAAATTCAAAATAGAAAAGCAGAGAAAACTGAAACTTCAGTAATGGTTACGCACAGTTAAACCCTTTCAGAACATCCAGTGATATAACTCTGAAGTAATATTTTTAAGTAAAACAGCTTTCCTTCCTTCTACTGCAGTCTTACACTGTATCACACCCAGATCAATTTGTGACATCAAAAAATGAAATAACTGCTGTTACTTCTGCTCTTAGTTGACCTTCTTATTAAGGGAGCATTTTTTTAGACAGATACTTATTAAATGTTACAACTTATTCTCAGTTCTGTTCTTCTTCAAAGTTTGGTTTTCTTTTGTCTTTAAAATTTATAGTGTCATAAAAGTTTTTCCATTCTACACATTAGAAATTCGGCAGGTAGAGATTAATTGTACAGAAAAGGAAAATATAATGGAGATATGCAAACCTGCAATCAAATTTATCCCAAGAACATTACCACACAGTTTGAACTGTTCCAGAAACAGGATAAAATGATAGTGTTATCCCATTTGAGGATTTTTGCAACTCGCAGACTGAGCCAAAAATATGCAAATTCTTAATTTTGTACAACTAAAGATTACAATATAGGAATGATTTGCTCCTGGATTCACCATATTGGAAAGCATAAACATCCAGAAACTGTCAAAATACAATCTGTTAATCTTAATTTAAAATGTAATATCAGACTCTAAAGGTTGACAAACAAAATCCTTTTGTAGTAAAAAAGCCCAAAGAGAAAAGTACTAAGATTACTTTTAGTAAAAATGGTAATATAAAAAAGGAAGTAGGCTTTTGCCCTAGATAGTTGCAAAAATGGCTAAGATTTTTGCTGAACAAATTTAACCTTTTTGTAGTGCAAAGCCTGTATGGCCACATGGTGAATTTACAGCATTTCACTATCTGACAGCTTGCATACATAGAAACTTCCAGTTGCATCCATATTATCTGAACACGGGACTGTCATAATCAAAGCTAATCAACTCAGTAAGTGTGTCAGACATACAGATGAAGACAACTATGAAATTGTAAATAAACACCAACTGAAAAATGCTATTCCTTTTAGAGGTTCTAACTCCTATTAAAACATCAGTCAGGGTATACACTGATTTAAACAGAGAGGTATCACTACCTCTGTCCATGAAGGTCTCATCCTGGTTACAAGACTACAGGCAAAAAGTTGGAAATTGGATTACCACCAAATGTGAAAACATACTAAAAAGGATGACTGCCAGTAACTCAGAGCAAAATATCCCAATATTAAGCCATATTCAGAAATCATGTACTTAGATGCCAAATCAATGTACATTGATGCCAAAAGTCAACTACCTATAGCACCTAAAAGATGTTATAAAAGAGTAAATTGCACTGAAAGTACTATGGTATTTTAAAGTGTGCTTTTAAGGAAAGAAATATTTTTAATTTGATTTCACCTGTAAGGATTCCTGCCCTCTGAAATTACTCTGTTGTTTCCGAAGTTCTCCGGTCTCCCCCAGCCTTTACAGAAGTGACAAGCCCTGCCCCAGTATGAGAAGGGTCTGGGCTGAGAAGTGAAAAGTCCTAGCTCACTGGCAGACCTCATTGCTCCTGCTTAGGATTCCAATCAAGCAGAGCCAGAAACTTGTCATTCGATGGCAGCTCCTGCTTGCTGCCACATGTAACCTGGATTCAGGAAGTCTTGACCCTTTCTCCGCACTACAGTGGAAAAGTGCTCTGATATTCCTTATGCATTATCTATGAAGCTGGTGCAAAGGCTCCTGAGGATACACAGCAAGAAATTATAGTCAGACAGCATTGACATGCAAAGGCACCCGAATTTCTCAAACAATTCTTTTCTACCTACAGGAGCAAAACCATTCAAATGAAGACTTCCTTAGAAAAAATTCTCAGGATGGCATTTCTGGTAGAAGAGAGTGGCCTCCCACCAAGTGACTTCATGTTTAGATAATGGTCTTCATTCTAAACCCAGCTCTGCCCCATCTGGAATAGATTTCAACTCAGATGAGCTTTTCATCACTTAGCTATTTCAGGATAGGTATATTTCCACAGTTTCTGTTGGAGCTAAGCTATTTAAATGTCTACTGAATTGAATTCACATATCAAACTCACATTAGGGAGATGAAAAATAATCTGACTAAACATATACTTTATGTCTAAAATTCACATCCTAGAAATATTTATAAAACAATATCATAACAACATGAGTTAATTCACAGAAGCAGAGTGTTCTATTACCCTTTTCATACAATTCTGATTTAGACTGTCATACCTTCATTATCCCTATATTCCCCAGCAGGAAGCTTCCGACTTGTTTCAGGATATACTAAGTCAGGCAGAAAACAGTATTACTGGATAACATTTTATCAAAATCCCTGCCTAAAAATCTTGACCCCCTGGTAGACAAAATTATCAAAATAATCACACTTAGTTCACCTTTACCTCTCAGGAAAATTCACTGAAATCTGTCAGAAAATATTACTACAGTAGTCTTGGTTAGAAAAGATATTTCAGAGTGGCACATTCAAATTTATATTTTTTGAGACATCAGGTAGTTTAAAGTAAACATTACTAAATTTGATATTTCACTTTTTTTTCTGTCTGGCTTCAGTACCTCACTAAATTTCTTTGAGTCTGGTAATGGTTATTATCTTGTAGTCATGTTTGGGAAGTGGAGGACATAGACAAATCATTCAGCACATGGGCTTCAGGCAGGTTGCTTTGAAGGACTGAAATGTTACATCTATTTTGCCCCCTTTTAAAAATATTTTTTATATGACTATATTGTATTAATGCACATGTGTCTATCACTAAAACTTCAAGTAATTTAACCAGATAATTACCATAAAAGTGGAGTCGTTCTATGAGACTGGTGGTAGATTCCTAAGAAAGGAAAGGTCATGCAAACTCATCATATTTATGGCTTCTCTATCATTTGTACTCTATCATAGAGTACAAATCAAATCTGACCTTTATGTATTACAGCAATGTAAAAAGAGGTTCAATTCACAAGTTCTTGTCTTATGCAAATGTTGTTCAATAGCTTTTAATGATACTGCCAATTATCAATACAATAATCTCCTTTACTCATTTTACAGTGATGGAAATAATATCAGCTAGTAATGTTAAAATAAAAAAGCGTAAAATATTAAGTGAAATATAGAGCTAAAGGAGCTGTGGAGCCACAGCAGAACTCAGAACAGACAAATCTGCTATTTTAAAAAATTATCCAATACCATAGATGGCAAAACAGACCAAAATATGAATCAGAATTGAGATAATTTTATCTTCTTTTGCCTCCTATAGAAGGCAAGGTCTATAGAAACCCTTGTTCAGTCGTTCAAAGTCCTTTTCTATTGCCCTGCTCAGTAATTTTTCTCGTCTTACACTGAACTTGCCACAATTTCCTGTGAACAGGTTATTTTTAGAGAAAAAAGAATATTTTGTCATAGTAAATCAACAAATACCGTTCTTCACACAGTCTCATGCTGTCTCAGACAGAAAAGGAGACATTTCAGTTAAATGCCAATGACAGTGTAATTAATGGTATCTGTAGATTGTAGAAAGAGATCATGTGCTCTTGAAGTGTGTTACATGGTGAAAGAGCAGACAAGTCCCATCAGTTGCTAAATACCATTTGTGAGCCCTTTGAGGCTGTGTGGATTCATCACATACAGCCTGCATGGAAATACAACGCTGAAGGGGAGTCGCCCCTGCATGGAGGGGATATAATAGGTCATAAGAAGATGAAAAAACACCCAATAAAAAGCTGAAGCAATCATTTATGTCCTTACTCAGGAATGTGTCTTTTACCTCAATTACTTTTTTTGGTATTTTTTTTAAAGATCACATTCCCATCTAAGTACAGGAATCAAAGTCTAATCTGTTATTTTTCCCCTTTTATGTATAGAAATAGAAAACAAAGATGAAAATATTTTAATATGTCTTGAGAGCTCTATTTTAATATTCAAACTTTTTTTATGTCTATAAACTCAGCTATGACCTTTTTGATTCTGAATCGGTAGCTGCAAAGAATTAATGGGGCCTAACTAATCCACTCTATATTCACACAATTAATTTATTTAGATTAATTTTCTTTACTGTTCCTATGTGGACAAAAGCTTAACAAAGACTAATATATTGATAAAAAGCATATTACAAAAAATAAACATAGTTATGATTTGCTTAATTAGTCACTGAAAGACAAATGTTTTGACAAACAGCAATATTTTTAGAACTGTCACATGCTAAATGTAGTGGATGCATGGGAAATACTTATATACAGATACGATGTAAGCACAGTTATTAACACTGCCACTGTGAATACCTTCAATAGTTTTAACATCTGAAAAATAAAGAAAGCAAGATAAAACAATGGAAAAGTGAGATAACAGCTCAAAAGAGAAGAGATGGCAAGAAGATTAAAAAAAAAAACAGATGAAAAATAATAACTTCTGGTAACTGAATATACAACACATTATGCAATACAGTGAAGATATCAATAGTATAAAGATTTTAAAATCTTTACCAAGGGACATAAAATTATTTTTGCAAAATTAGCACAGGACTGTGGGAAAAAAAGATCATTTCACAGGGAATCAGACAACAATGTAGTAACTTATTCTCCTAAAGCCGAAGTATTAGGGACTGTGAAAGACGCAAAAAAACTGCTTGCATATCAAACTGGAACTTGGAAAGAAATGGTAGCTTACACATCAGTACTTATGATTATGTCCTCTCACTGTTTATAAACATACCTCTTCTCATTCCTGTGCTGAACCTCAGTAGCTGGCATTTAACAGAAGAAACAACAAACCAACATCTCCAAAAGGATTTTCAGAGGAACAAAATCACAGACTCATAGAATGGTTTGGTCTGCAAGGGACCTTAAAGACCATCTAGTTCCAACCACCCTTCCCTGGGCAGGAATAAGCTTCCACTAGACCAGGTTGCTCAGGGCCCCATCCAACCTGGACTTGAACACTTCCAGGGATGGAGCATCCACATTTTCTCTGGGTAACTTCTTCATGGGCATGGCAGTTGAACCCGAAGACAGGCATCCACAAAGGCTGTGACAAGAGGAAAAAGATGAAGTGCATAAGTAGACACTTTAACGATGTGTTAGGAAATGAAATGAGACAAATTGTGAGCAGATGGAGTGATTTATAAGCACTGTGCCATTCCCCTTCTACAGTGTCCATTTTCTGACTGAGTTTTCTATTTAATAGATGGTTTCAGGTTTTGCTCTCTGGCTTCCAGACAGCAATTCATCTCACCCCAGAATTTCAAGTGATGGCAGACTCAGCATTTGGCAGCCAAGTGAGTCCATGCTGTTGCCAGGACAGAGGCTCCTTTTGCAAAACTTCAATCATTTACCTCTGAGGTGGTCTTCTTAGACCTTCCTCAAAGTCAATAAAGAAAAATAAGCAGCTCTAGAGAATGATTCATCTAACATATTTCAAAAGTGTACTCTATGTTGAAATTAATTCCTTTCCAAAAGTGTCTATTTCTCTTCACTGACCATTGAAGCGGCTGAGAACGACTAGCTCAAATACCTATGTCTAGACTGTATCCCACGCCTGCATTCCTTTGACAAATCCCACCCAAGATGTCAAAAACAGAGAGAGAAAATATCAAACTGTCTGGTCATATGAGAAGAAACAAGGAAAAAAAATGCTAGGCCTTTTATGAACTGTATGGATATTTATGGAAGATAACTCAATATCAAACAACATATATAACTTTGGGATGCAAAACCCCACTTTATTTAGAGGATATTAAAGAACCAAGAGCAATTCTAGATTGCCTGAAAAAATATTCATTGTCAATTAGATCTTTGGCCTCAGCTATGATAAAATCAAGCAAAAACAGAACAGAAAAAAAAAAAAAGAACAAAAATGCAAACCCACTACCCTTTCTGTGATTGTTCCCAATTTCATTAAATATTCCCATGTTGTGTTCAATAGGTCATAAGATTGCTAGGAAATTTCTAAACACAATTTTCAACATATGACAAAAATCTGCTTTATATTTGAAGATTTGTAATGATTCCTTAGAGTTTTTTCATTGCTTTTTTTTCCCCCCCAAATGAATCCCTTGAGAATATTGAACTTCTGTTTTGGTTTTTGGTTGGTTTGTTTGTTTGCTTCTTAGAAAATATTTTCATTTTGAATTACAGCTTGACTCCTCGGCCAGATCAAGGGTCATCAGTCTCCCTCCAAAACCTTCTGTTTTTTATCTGGAAGCGCCTCCTTTCTTTTGAGTTCAATTTTTGTGGGTACAATTCCCACATTTGCTTTATCTGTCAATTTTTGCGTCCTGTAATCATTCCTCCTTGGGTCCCTGTTTGGACACCTTAGCCAAGCATGAAGTGATTCTGTGAGCAGGACACACTCAGCTTAGAAGTATAAAAATTATTTATTGGTTATACACAAATTGGTTATACACAAATGATCTCTACCACGTTAGGCATTAATGTGCTTGCCACTTTTTTAAGAGATAAGCAGGGTCTCTGCTATCTAGGCAGGCAAAAATTAAGGAAGGAGAAAGGGCAGCTCCTACAGCTCCCTGGAGCACAGCCACAGTCATGCCTCCCTCTGACACTGTTTTTTCTTGATGATTTTATACTTGCCCATATCGGTGCTTTCCCTTGTCTGCAGTGTCAGCTTTCTCATCTCACATGAATCTCCTCTTCAGACTTCCTGACGACTTTTTTTTTTTTTCCCCCGGCAACTTAGCATTTTCCTCAGAAATCTGAGCCGTGGTTATGTCTCTTCAGCAATGGACCTGGTATCCTCAGCCACAGACACTTGAATGGACTTCTAGACAGAGGAAGTCACGCTCTTTTTTTAGCACTGAGATGACTGTGACAGGGGAGATAAGGAAATGCATTAGTTTTCAGTGGTCACCAGTCAAACCCATAGCTCTGAGTACCAGTTGCTCAGCACTACTCCTATGCTTCTCCCATAAAAAAGCTTATCCTTTTCCTTGTGATGCACCATTATACATTACTGCAGAGCTTAATATACTGCCATAAATCATTACATTTTCTTGAACATTTCAATCCATTGATCAGCATTTGGATATAGGCCAATTTGAATTAATATTGAAAATACTGCATTAAATCCTTTAGCAACACCTATCAATAAGTAGAATCTTGCATCCTCTCCATTAAAATTTCTTATGCAGAGCTTACTGCATAAGAAGAGACATATTTTTAAATATATAGTTCTGAACTATATACATAACATCTTTGTCAGTAATAAAAGAAGACTTTCAAGTTAAGTTTGACCCTCAATGATTTTCTTTATACGTCTCTTCATTTTCCATGTGGGCCTCAAATCTCCGAAGTAAGAATTCGGTCTTACTGACAGAGACATGGTACAGCAGTCACACCACTAACCAACTTAATTGTGCTGACCAAATACATAACAAAGTTAAAGCGCTGTTACCAAAAGCTCCTTTTGTTCCTGTAGCTTATTCTGTTACAGGAAATGATTTTATACACACTCTTAAATGCCTTGTTTCTTAGCTGTATGGATGCTCTAAAATACCTGTCCTGACAAACACCATGTTGTAAAACCATTGAGACATTTATGTAACCCATTTAAGCCTTTTTTTGGTGCACTTTATTCTTAAGAAAATGTCAGGGTATTACCAAGAACAACTACTAAAGCAGCAAAGAATGAAAGATATATGCCATGCTGTAAAAAGGTTGAATTTATCTAAACATGAACATGCAGCAGATGAAATAAGCTTTGACACTTGAAGGATAAGGCTCTGATCAAGTCTAGCTATAGGAAAGAGCAAGGATTGAGTTGAGATACGGAGCCAAAGAATCAAAGAATAAATTAGGCTAGAAACGACCTCTGAGATCATTGAGTCCAATCTGTGACCAAACACCACCTTGTCAACTAGACCGTGGCACTGAGCGCCACATCCAGTCTTTCCTTAAACACCTCCAGGGATGGTGACTCCAGCACTTCCCTGGGCAGCCCATTAACTTCCCTTAACCCAGCACTTCCCTTAACAACCCCTTCCATGAAGAAATTCTTCCTGATATCCAACCTGAACCTTCCCTAGCACAGCTTGAGGCCATTTCCTCTCATACTGTCACTGGTTGCCTGGGGAAAGACACCAACCCCACCTGGCTACACCCTCCTTTCAGGTGGTTGTAGAGAGTGATACAGTCTTCCCCGAGGCTCCTTTTCTCCAGGCTAAACAACCTCAGCTTCCTCAGCTGCTCCTCATAGGACATGCACTCCAGATCCTTCAGCAGCTCTGTTGCTCTTCTCTGGACATGCTCCAGCACCTCAATGCCCTTAAGAAGTATTAAGTCCAAAGGAGACATGAGTGTTTCTCTTTTACGGACATAAAGTAAAACACAAGAAGTTCCACCTCAATTTGAGGAAGAACTTTATGCCGAGGGTGGCAGACCACTGGAACAGGTTGCCCAGGGTCGTTCTGGAATCTCCCTTGACACCCTCTCTGAAGATACTCAAAACCCACCTGGATACATTCCCTGTCACCTGTTCTAGGTGAATCTGCCTTGGCAGTGGGGTTGGACTAGATGATCTCCAGAGGTTCCTTCCAACGCTACTGATTCTGTGATTCTGAGTGCCAGCTGCTACATTTGAGACACCATTTCATTTGCTGTCCGTGGCAATGACTTGCTTTGTTTATACTTGTAACTATCCCGGATTAAAGGTTTAATTCTCACCAACTCAGAAATCTTAATCTACACCACCCATTTTCATATTCAATTACAGATCAGACACAGTCCAGAAGGAACAAGAGGCTAAATAATGTACTTGCATTCACGTCTAAAACAGTAATAAGGGTCCTCCTGCCGTGTTTGTGACCTTTGTACTTGCCATAGCTGTCAACCAAGTATTAATTTAGATGCAAGTGTGGTTTTAATGATAGTACTGACCACTAAAAATTAGAATTCTGTCTATAATTAAGGAAAGAATTTTTTTTCACCACTAGGGTTCATCTGGCATTCTCATCTAAAAGCTCACCCTGTAAACATGGGGAGAGTGCAGGATAATGAAATGAAATGAACAGGCAGTAACTCCACAAGACAGTGTGCTTGCTGTAAAATAATCCCAGTGCTGGTTTGTAACTATTGCTCTTTAGCAGTTGAAAAGCTGGCTAAACTCTGCACAGACACTGTAGACAACAGAAGGTTCCCCCACCAACACAGCTGCAGCTCCTTCTATCCCAAATCCATCCCAGCATCTCTGATACCAGAAAAACAAGGATAATGGATATTATCCTTGATAATATCCAGGGGAAGGAGACTAATCTGTGTGAAATCCAACATAGCGTTTTTTCACAAGTCTAGTTTTAACCCCAGTCAGACTCCAGGGAGAGTTCAGACATCTCTACTTCTGTCCCACAGGCACCTCTGCTCTCCCTCAGCACGTGCCTTCTTCCTCCACTGCTGGCTGCAGGATCTGCATCTTCAAACTGTGTGCTGCCTTTGCTCTGGCTCTAGCCTGACATAAGGGTTACCGGACTCACCCTTAGTAAAACCAAGCCCACACC
>VZRJ01002784.1:172350-244750 GCA_013397565.1 Ptilonorhynchus violaceus
AAAAAAAAAAAAAAAAAGAGGGGGCGGGGAGGCCGGAAATTTAATCTTTATTGCCTTGAGGCCACCCTGTCAGCAACAGGACGCTCTTACACTGTGCACAGCCCGGCACAAGGGCGGCGCTGGGGGTGCGGACAGCCGCCCACGCCACAGCGGCGGCAGTGCCTGCCGGGGCCGGGCGGGATCCGCCGCGACCCGCCGCGACTTCTCCGTCCCGGTCGCAATCCGCTGCTGTCGCCGGGGCTGCTGCGGGGCCGCTGCCGGGCCGCTGCCGGGGACGTGGGGTCTAGGCGGGCACAGTGCCGCCGCTGCCTCGCACAGGCCGCGTTAGACTCTCCGGAGGCCTGCGGGGAGGCAGCGGACGATCGGGGACGGGGTTGAGGTGCCTGACCTCTGAAGGGCCCTGTCCCGCGCAGGAATCGCCGCTTGCTGTAAGTGTCCAAGTTTAGAAGGCGCAGCGGCTACCCTTGGCCTTGTGCACCCCGCGGTTCTCACTTCACGTTCGGTGTTTGTTACCTTTAAAAAACTTGGCTCACGTTTAGGCTCTGTTGTGCTTGTTTGTGTTGGTTGTTTGCTGAGCAGAAGTGGAAGTAGCAAAAATCCAATTGCACCAGAGGTCTGATCTCGTGCGTGAGAGACGGCCTGTCACTCGCTTGGTCGGGATTGGGTTGGATGTTGGCAGATGTTCCGCTGAGACCTGGCCGGCACAGGGTCACACTGGGGTTGTTCGCAGTGGTGGTCAGGCAGGAACTTGCTTTTGGTCTGAAAAAGCGCATTTCCATACATTCTTCTTTATTGTCAACCCTACTTACACTGGGTTTGTGAGTAACCCCTGTGATATTTTTGTGACGTAGAAGATGACAAGACTTGCCTCGTACCCGCCAGCATGCTGGAATTTCTCTTCCTGGGATCTTGACATAGGCACTTTGTTTTAGTGAACAAGTTGTTTGAAATTGGTGTATCACTGCTTCCACATTTTTCACCTGAGTTAGAAGGAGCAGTGTATTCACGTTGTTAATCGTAAGGGACAGCTTGTTCGCTTGGGGTTTTTTGCATTATTAACAATTTTAGTCCTTCGTGTTTCTGAAATGAACATTCGACTTCATGGTCAGTGGTGAACAGCACGGTACGAGATGGGGGCTTTTGAGAGGATAATAGAAGAGCTACTGAATAAAAGTTCTGCCTGGAACTGTTTCATTGACGAGTGAATCAGCTGTTAATGTGTCTGTGTTTTAAATGAGATGGGTTTGAGGAGGGCCTTGTTATAGTATCAAGGCCTTGATATGCAACTAACCTTTCAACTACTTTTTTTTTTTCCTGATGTCTTAAACAGGTTGTGCTCAGAAGAAAGTTTCTGCACTGTGCTTTTATGGTGTCCAAGCTCACCTGTTGATGCTTCCTTTGTAACCTCTTGGTAAAACAGCTTTTGAGAGTATCAGTTTGGTTACCATATTATCTGCATCCAGAGATCACTTTAAAAAAAATGTGGACTGCCAAAAGGCTTTGTAGTGCTCAAGTACTGTTGCTCCAGTTGAAAGAAGGCCAATTGTGTAGTTGCATGTTTCCTAAAACTCAGCGGTTCTGCATTGGAATTCCAAACTATTGCACTGTAAGAGAACCACATAACAGAGTTAAATTCCAGGTAAGTACTTTTGTGGTTTTCTATAGATGTAAGTGATGTGCAGCAATACGGTGATAAAATAATTTATTTTAGAATCTACACAGCTAAGCTTTTGATTTTGCAGCATTATTTATAAATTGAAGATGCCGTCAGTTTAACAACGTTAAGGGGCAGGCAGCAATAAGTGCTGGAGTACCAGTGTTTCAGAATGAATCTTTGTTTCTGTTTCTGATAGTTCTAAGTTGGGGAGAAACGTTAATTTTCTTCAAACTATGCTTCAGACAGTACTGTATGATAACTGACAGGCTGATTAGTTACAGTGACAACCGCTTAGTGAAGAATAGGACCAGAGTTCTCTGGAAAATGACTTACTGATCCGATGTTGGGCAACAGAGGGTGGGGGTGGAGGGTGATTTTTCAATCGTGGGGAAGGACACAAAATTAAAGCTCATTTTGGACACTGGCATATCCAAATGGCAGTGGTTTTTAATGCCTATTTAAATTCATCTTTAAAATATAAATTGCTGTGTGCATAAGTAGTGGAACATTGAAGTTTGATCTAGTTTAGTGGGAGCTAAGCAATTGACAAATTCATGTAGATGACTTTACAACTATTTTAAATGACTTTATTAATCTGGTTTTTGTAAATAATGTCATCTTATATATGCTGTTTTTTCTCTTTTTAATAGTAATATCTGGTTCTGTGATTGTAGGTTTCCAAGGTAAATGATAAACAATCAGTAGTTGATAGAAGAATGGCTACTAGCGTAGAAGGACCTAAAATGGCTGTTGGAAAAAGTCCCAGTGGAGTATGTGATGGCAGCCAACATTCATTAGAAGGTACTGAACCTTTTGCCACCTCTTCTGAAGAAGTCAGCCTTCTCTGCCCTCTATTGACATCTTGTCATAAGGATCAAGATTGTCTAAAAGCTTAATTTGAAAGTTTTGTATCATGTGTTTCTTTTTTTAATTTTAAGGGGATTATACGCAATTATTATAGTTTGCAAAGACTCATGATTTTCTTAAGGTTCTTAATGGCTGTTTAGATTATGTACTTATTATTTTGTGTTATTTTATTTTTGTTCTTTCAATTTCATCAAACTCTTCTATTCACTGAAGGCTAGGAACGGTTTGTTATGCTAGTGCACTTTTTTTTCATGTTAGAAATATGAAAAAACACTTAAACATTTCTGTGTCAGTTATGATTTTTGATTCAGGTAAATTAATAGTTACACTTGTGACCTATATTTTAGCAGTGCTGCCAAGCTAAACAGTTCTTTCTGTGACTTTGCTTGTTTTGTCATTCTTTGCTAATAACTAATCCTCAGATGTGCTGTTACCCATCACACATTTTAGCTCCTATGCTTCAGGGTGCTTGGTCATTTGCATTCTATGTAAATCTAGGTTTTGATTGTAAAGGTGTTTGTACTCAGTTGCTTTGGGCATTTTTAGCTTTTATTTACAAGTGGGATGACAGGGAGATGATTATGACAGGTTAAGACACTGGAATGGTACAATGTTAGTGTAATTATATTGCTCAGGAAACATGAGAAACAGTATGAGAAACTGTTGTGCTATTTCTTGTGCATGACAATCAGAAAGATAGTACCTGTCCTGAAAAAGCTCTATTGTGCTGTATCATAATTATTCTGTACAGTTGTGTCTCCTTACATACATTCTCTTGAAAGGTTGCATTACAAAATGGAGGAGATAACTGCTGAGTAAACAGAAATGCCCTCACCCCCCCAGTAGATTTTTAATCATCAGTGGGGTTTTTTTTTCTTGCAGATGTGGTAATCTTTTAAGGACAACTCTTATTTTTATTCGTGAATGTTCCTGCATTATCTGCAAAATGAGATTGAACAGCCCCACTGTTCCTCTTGTACATATCTTTTTTTATGCTTCTGGGTTTTTTTTCTGTAAACAACAGAAACCCCTTAGCCAGTTGAAATCTTTATGTGTTTTGAATTTTGCCAATCATGTAAAACGACAACCTTTTTTGAAAAGCAGTAGCAAAAGTGTGTCCTACGTCCTGTTTATGTCATATCTCTATAGTATGTGCACTGTCCAGCTGAAATGTACTTCTTCATCTTTTAAGGTTCATTGAAATTTTTTCTTAAGCCAGGCCAATATGACAACTTTGTGTTAATAGGTATCAATACCTTTAATAGTCACAATTTATGTTAAACTCTGTAAGAATATTTGTTCTGAAGTCTTGTGAAACAGGTGCTTCATATCATTTCTAAAATAGCAGGATTTCTGCTCTCTGCTCAGGCAGCTGAAACAAGTGGTTTGTGTCCACATGTGACTGTGCCCTGTTTCTGTTACTCTATAAGAAATTATCAGGGAATAGTCATAATGTAAACTTAATTATATTTCTCTCTGTTTCCTCTTTAGAGTTTTTTTAACTGTACTCTTCTTTTTTAATCAAAAGGGCAGTGATCTACCAGATCATCAAAGCAAAAGACGTTTTTGAATCAATACTTTCTCTGAAATACAGCATTGTAACTTGCAAATCAAGTGATGCCATGGCATATTTGCAAGAATCAGAAGAAATGGGAAAATTTATATTCTTATAATAATGAGTATCTTGGTTTCCTATTTCTTGCCTTTCTGATTTTACGGGACATTCATGTAACGACATTCATTTTCCTTTTGTTTGGAGATTTCTTTGCAAGGTGAAACAACATTGCTTAACTGCATCTGTCAGGCAGGTACTTCCTTATAGAACCATGATTCTTATTTACCTGTATCGTCTTTGTCATCTGCGTCCTTTGTCGTTTAAGTACCTTGTTACAGATTTCTTGAAGAGGCCTCAGTTCCACCTACAGAACCTTGCTGCAGGTGGATGCATCATACTGATTGAAGATGTTAACGTTCTGGTTTTTTCTCTGTAATGCTGAGTATTTGCAATACTCTACTGATTTTAATATTCTGAACAAATGAAAGAACAGCTGATTGTTTCACCCAGCAACAGACAAATGCTAGCTATCACTTAGGAGCTAAACACTAGAAGATTTTCAAGTTAACAACTGGATAAACCCCTGAGCAACCAAATTTGATCTGATAGCTGACCTTGTTCTGAGCATAAGAAGATTGGTCAAGAGGCCACCTAAATGATTCTAGGATTAAATGGTTTTCCTTTCTCATTATTTACCCACTTAGAAGGTTGATAGGTGTGTGTGCAAACCCTATTTCTCAGTCATGCAGCTAGAGGTAACCACTGGCTCTGTCATTTGAGCATGAATGTCATCTGCTAATTAACATTTGTACTGAGGAATTTTTACATTTCATGTGTATATGAGAAATACGTAATGTATACCTGGGAATTGATGCTAATTAATAGACATATAGTGCCTTCATAACACAGCCATGCTATTGCTACTCTTAATTTGAGGTTCTCTTGGGGAATCTGTAAAACGGTGTTGTAGTCATGCCATACAAATCCAGTGGGTCAAGTCCTTCTGTTTACTAAAAATAAAAAAAATTACCTGCTTTTTAGGTTGTATTAATTTAATCTTTTTGGATTTGAAATTAGTCTGCTCTTCACAGAGTATGAGACTAGCAGCATTCTTGAACAGTATTCCTTGACTTGCAATCTTAGTGCTGTTTTTAATTCTTGTCTGTTCATCTCTCACTGAGTCCTTTTGTCAGTCAAATAACTGATGTGAATACTCATTCAGTAATCTCTCTTTCTGTCTCTTGAGTTGGGAAATGAAGGAGGCAGACAAGTGTGGGATCTAAGTGTTAAGAAATTAACTCACATGAAAGAATGGATGCCGTGTATCCAGACACTCAAGGAGAATAGTGGTTACTCCCAGTAACTGATAATTAGAGAGGACTAAAGCTCATAAGAAACTACAATTTCCTTATGAAGGCATGTAAGGGATATCTGACTTCAGTCAGTATATGTTCAGTAATTTTTGATCTGAGATTCAAATAATTTCTTCAGTTCACATAACCTCCTCCTCTGTTCTCACTTTAGAGAAAATGTACCAGCCAGTTCTTTATACAATGAAGTGTGATTTTTCTCCTACGTTTGTAGGAATTTTTTTCTTTTTGAAAAAAACCTTTTAATCTAAAATTTTTTGCTGTAACTATGCTTTACATACTCTTTTTAGTTCTCTTTTTTTTTTTTTTTTTTTTTTTTTTTTTTTTTTTTTTTAATTTGGGAACATTTTCTATTATTTTCCAGCAGGGAGAAATACTTTTTGAAGTATGAGCCTTGTAGAAGGTTTACATGTGTGTATACATGTGCATAAGCATCCACGTACTTTTATTTACATAACCTTATTCTCTTACACTTGTATTTCTTAGGTCCCTTAGATGTAATTAATTGGATTTGTGAGATCATGTTTTGTATATTTTTTGACCAATCAGCTATGTAAACGTAATCCTTATTTCATATAATGTTTCATATTTGTAGTATTGATCTTGAGATCTATTTTGAACAGAAATGGGAGTTGATTCTTCCATTCTTGCTTTTCTTCCTATGTAAGAATGCAGTTGCTTTAACCAGTTTCACCTTTTTGTTGGAGTGGCAAATGCATCTTTGTTCCTAATTTGTAGAAGGTATGGAGACTGCTGCAGCAGCTGGTTAAAGTCCTGAGAGTTTAACTAGGCTGAAAGGAAGCACATTGCATCATCATACTTCAAAGTCTGTTTTAGTTTTCTTCCACCTGTAATAATTTCTCTGAGTACATATGTGTTAGATTTGTTACAGGTATTCCTACTTAAAAGTGGATATGGAAGCATTTCCAGTGCAGTTGATGTGTTTTAGCAGAATGACTGATGCACCAAATATTCCCTGGCACTACGAAATGCTTTCTCTCTCAGTAAAATAGCAAACCTAGTTAGATCATTAGGTCTGATTTTAATCATGCTATGGGTAAAGCAGTTGAGTTTAGCAGGTCTTCTTATCTAGTGGTTTTGAAAGCTATTTCTTATCCTCATCTTTCATGCTCTTCCCATTTCAGACATGAAGAGGTATCCTTAACAAAAGTGTGTTGCTTTACGTGTTTGCCTCCCTTCATCAGGACTGATACAACAGTTTCTGTCTTTTATTCCCATTCATATTGAGATGTACTCAAATATAGTAGGGGCTTATTTTTAATTCAATACTAAGATAACGTGTACAATATTTCTTGCATCTGTACAATAGAATCTGTGGAATAACTTGCTTTTATAACATAGTTATTTGCAGAAACAGAAGAGCTAATAAAATGTGCAGCATTATACTTTGTTTATTTAATAAACTATCCCTAATGATCTGAACTTATGCTTCCTATTGGGTTTTTTTGTTAATTTTAAATTCTACCCTAGACACCTTCGGTGTGTGTGTTTTCATACATTTGGTACTTTATATTTTACTTTTTTAAGTAAAGGAAGTTTAAGGAATTTTTTTTAAAATTCCTTCTTATTTTAATAGTAGTAACAATATGTTTTGTGTTTTTCTTAAACTAGTAATTGCTTTAAAATTTTGTCTATTAATAATTCTAGTAAGCAAATGACTTTCAAAGATGACAGAAAAAATTCCTCTCTTAAAGAATTATAATGGGTTCAAGGCTCCACATGTGTAAGGGGAGTATGAGTATAGAATCACAGAATGTCCTGAGTTGGAAGGGACCTTAAAGATCATCTCGTTCCAACTCTCCTGCTGTGGACAGGGACACCTCCCACTAGACCGGGTTTCTCAGAGCTCCATCCAACCTGGCCTTGAACACTGCCAGAGATGGGACATCGACAGCTTCTCTGGGCAACCTGTTCCAGTGTCTCACCACCCTCACAGTAAAGAATTTTTTCCTAATATCTAATCTGGAACCTACTCTTTCAGTTTGTCTCTCTCAAAGTCCTGTCACTACATGATGAGACAGTAGCCAGCAATTTTATAATTAATTTGTTTTTTACTAAAGCTGGCTAACAGTGTTTGTTCTCCGGAGGTATTCTTTTATCACTTTTGAGTAGCTACTCTTAGTTTGCATTTCTTTGACAAATTGGATGAAAATGTGTAGTTAAATTGTATATAAAAATATATGTGTTTTGATTGATTTAAAAAGAGATATGTCCTAAGGATTATTTTAGAGTTGTTTGCAGTTTTGGAGAATCAAAAAGTTTTTACTATTCTTAAATAAACTGCTTTTGGTTATATAGATACGGTATGTTATGTGTTCTATGCCAAAAGAATAAATGCATATTTCTTCTCTCTGTGACACTTTATTTCCCCAGCCCAAATGAAACACATCAACCTGTCCTTTGCAGCTTGTGGCTTTCTGGGCATTTACCACTTGGGGGCAGCAGCTGCTTTTCACAGGCATGGTAAGAAGTTACTGAGAGATGTGAAAGCTTTTGCGGGAGCTTCTGCGGGATCTCTGGTTGCCGCTGTCTTGTTGGCAGTGCCAGAAAATATAGAGGTAAATTAATAAACTCGTAGGTATAGGCCATGATAATTTCCAAAGGACATTTTTTAATATAATCATCTTCCATAAAGTTCATGAAAATATTTTGTTTCTTGTTTTTTTTTTTTTTCTTGTTACTTGCTAGGAACAGGACTCTTGTATGTGTTTTAATTAACAACCACTGTGACTCATGAGCGAAAATGTTTATGACAAAAATATTTTATATGAACTTTATATTTTAAGTTATGTAAATACAAATCTCATGTGTGTGAATGTTGAGTTGTAGGCAACCAGATATACTTTAATGTACATGTATATGTACTTAGTGATGGCACAGTACAAAGTGAATGATTGTTCTCTTGGCTAGAGATAGGCTTTGTTAAGCAAGCGCATAGCACCATCCTTTCAACCTTTTCTGAAACGAGATGAAAATGGTAGATGGAGTGTGTCTTCATAAATACCACAAACCTGCTCAGATTTTTTTCGTGCTGCTTGTGCTCCATTCAACATCATTAAAGGCTTTTGCATCTCCTTTAGACTCAGTGCAGTCCATGTCTTAACAGCACCCAGTAGGAGTAACACTCACAGCGTTCTGTTATGACATGTGTCTGGGTTGTTCCATCTCCAGAGATGCCACTCCTTTCTCACCGTGGATATGGTGTCATGTAGAGACACCAAAGTTACATTCAGTGACCACAGCGTTACAGGTTCTGTGGAGAGCATTACAGGTTTATTTGGTGTCTGTTTGATTTTCCCCACAGGTTGGGGCTGCTTTGCCCTCCTGAAGTCCCTGTAGTGACTTTGCCTTAATAAATGCAGAGGACCAGGCATTGGCAAAACATTAATATTTCTTTAATATTTTTAATTATTGTGGGGAAAAACAAGCTGTTAGATTTTTGGTCTAAGTTACACTTATGTTTCAGTCCAGTGAGTATTTGATAACTTTCTCTAGGCCTTGCTTATTTCATTTCATTTGATTCAAATAATAGTCCCAGCCACACCACTTTGCCACTGATCTTTCTGTTTGTTGATTGTTTCTGCTGGGATATGAACTCAGCTTGCAGCATTAGCTATACTTCTGTTGCTTTTAGCAGTAGGTTTGTCCCTGGCTTCTTTCTCCCACCCCGCTTCCCTGGGAGCATTCTTTATATGATTTGGTATTAGGCAAGTTCCACTCTGTTGTGAAGAGAACCTAGTTGTATTTTGTGCAGGCATGACTCCCTTTCTGTCACCTCTGACTGGTAGTTCAGTTTCAAGTTTGCCTGGTATAATGTGTATCTCTGACTTTAATTTCCTGCGTGGTGAGCACAGCAGCCCTTTGTTAGCCCAAGGAAATTTTTCTGCTTATTGCAGGCTCTGGGTATGAGCACTTGTTCTCAGCCTGGTCCAACTTAACAAAGATCTTTCTTAGTAAAAATATTAGACCAGTTTTTAGTTTTTGTTTGTGGAAACTAAGTCTATATTACATTGAGTCTGATGGATTTTTCTTGAAAATTTGTCATTTTATTGCAAACTAAAGAAAGTTTCATGAACTTTTTAGTCCTTTTCATTTTTTATATACCTATTCTGTAGTGTTATTTCTGTTAGTGTTCAAATGGAAAATAGAGTTATTTTGTCAGTGGGAATAATTCTTTCTAATTCTCATGGAATTTAAGTAAAGGCAGTGTTCTGCACTGAACAGAATGAATTTTTCATATCAGGATAATTATATTATTATATTTTCTACATTTCTAATTCGAAATATTTTATATCCACAAATAGAGCTCCTAATCAGTTTAGCTATTTTTTGTCCTTTTTTTCCCCTCTCCCCAGAGATGGCAATGTTAGACAAGCCATAATGAGGACTTTCTGCATTTCCTAGTCTCAAAGCTCTAATGCAACCTGTCCTTATCTTGGGGAGAATGTAACATTGAAGATTATTGACTGATGCTGTTCTAAGACAGTTTCCAATGTTATTCTGTCATATCTTGGATTTTTGTCACTGTTGAAAAGGCATGGGACTTGAGAATTCTAAGGAGACTTTTCTAGCTATGGCTAAATACCTATTTATTTAAAAAGTACCTTGGCCATGTTTGATATCAAGTTTGCTTAACTAAATACAAGCAGTTACAATTTCTAAACATGGCCTCGGTCAATATTTAAAATTTAAATGTCTTGTTTAAAGCTTCTAGCACTCAAATTCTAAAACAATTCAAAGCTGTAAGAAGTTGTCTATTTTGGGAGCAGTAATTGAAAGTCCAGGTACAGTCCATTCTTAGCACTTGTAATATGGAAAGTAGTTTTCTGTCCTTCACCTAGGTTTGGATGTATCCAGCTCCTTGGTACTCTTAGCTCCCTGTAACTTTATTAAAGCATCTTCGATATAGAGATAATAGTTCTGAGGTGCTTCTGTGTAGGGTTTTGTGGCTTTTTTCTGCATTTAAAGAGAGAGGTGTCCGAATGTGTCTCTTTCTATCAGATTGACTGCAGAAGAAACCTGACTACCTAATGTAGAATAAATTCAAGACTTAGTGCATGTAACTGGTTTTATATGTTTTAATTGGCCTCGAGCTGGCAATGGCAAGTACCTCGTGGGGTAAAGGTGCAAATCTAACCAATGTGAAATTAATTAGCACAAATATTTACAGTGATTGTTTCTTTAAGAGGTATGAACCTCTTAGTGAACTTTTTTGATACATTTATTCAAATGCCATATAAAGAAAGGGGATGCAAGAACTGCATTTCTGTCTTTCACTTAGATGAGTGCTCTGTCGTAAAAGTGATGTGAGGAAGTTAAACTGCTTCAGTCAGCTGGCTCTGATCTCATGCTAATCCTCACTCCAACTCCTTCCTGGTTTTCCTTCCATTAGATCCTGTATCCTACTCCTCAGCAAGATACATTCACTTGGCTTTTTTTTTTTCCTTTCCTTTCCTTAGTCACTCAATTGTTTATTTTATTACTAGCAGCATATTTGTTCTTTATGCAGAGTCATAATAATCCAGGAAACCCAAACTGTCTTTTACTCATGTGGTTACATAGGTGAATATGGGTATAATATATTTAGAGAGTACCAATTTCAGAAGGTTGCATAAGATGGAATTTAATTTTTTCCAAAGTCCCTGAAATCATTAGAGAAGTCTGCATGAAAGGATGAAAAAAGGATTACAAATACTGAATAGTGAGTCTTAAGTGCTCAGGGTCATAATTCATTGTTTCAGCATGTTATGGCTGAAAACTAAATTATACCAATTTCTTTACTTTCCCTTCAGAGTTCTTATGGCTCACACTTCAAGCTATTTTTCTGCAGTCATTAATGCTGGGCATTTCAACTTGTGTAAAAGGATCTCTGTGCAGGAATCTGTTGCCAGTTTTTCTGCAGTGTCTTTACTTCCTATGTCATCCATCATAGTCATTAAATCCTTCCTTAGTGTTTTATTAATTCAATTTGTGTATTTGTTAATAGCTTGTTTTTTTGCATTAGTGAGAAGAAATTGTAGTAATTTTAATTCTTTTATTGCATACAAGCATCTTAAGGTACTTGTGTCTGGTTTAAGTACTGAAGTAGACCTTAAAATAAAAGGTGGGTTTAGACTTGAATTCTACATGATTGTTCTTGTAAAGGCATGGTTTAGGGAACTGATTATTTAGCAGTGGTAGTATATAGAAAATAGCCTTTAACTTTCCTTGGTTGTTAAAGTGGTATACTTGTGAGAGTTTATAATTTTTTTTTTTCATTTGGGATTTTTTTTTTCTTACAAATTAGTCTTTAGAAAAGGATCAACATTTTATTATGCATGTCTTGTTACAAACCAAGCACATATGGGAAAATATTTCACTCTGATATTACAACTTATATTAAAGCTTTAGCCTCCAGTATATATTAGGTACCACAGCTGAGCATGCTTCCCATCACTAAAACATCCTTAATGGTTAATATTTTTCATTTCCAGAAATGTAAGCACTTTGCCTATGGATTTGCAGAGGAAGTCAGAAAATTGAACTTTGGTGCTGTAACGCCTGGTTATGATTTTATGAAAACACTTAGGTATCTACCTTAATGCTTCTATAAGATAATTCTTGTGTCAAGCTCTCTAAATGCAAATGGGGAGTGTGCTTATTTCTTCTGTACTGTGGGGTGCTCACCCCTAATGTATGTGCAAGGTTTTTAAATAATGATGGTGAGTAATGCTGAGCATTTTCTTTCCTCTAGAGATGGCATAGAGTCTATTCTTCCTTCTGATGTTCATGAGCTAGCTGAGAACCGGCTCTACGTGTCAGTCACTAACTCAAAAAGTGGGGAAAATCACTTGGTTTCAAATTTTGCCTCCAGGGAGGACCTCATTAAGGTAATAAAGTTGAATATTGCAAAATGCTGGAGTTTCTTCAAGGCTTAAGTGTATGTTAGTAATTGTACAGTAAAATCACTGGTTTATTGAAGTAACCACTTATACTGTCAGTGGTGCTACAAGCATAACATAAACAATGGAAGCAGAATTTGATCCTATAATTTCATAAATTTTGCTAAAATTTATTTTGTGTTGTGTGTTTTTGCATCTCTTACTTCACTGATACGATTTATATTATGTTTCATCACAAAAGAAAGTAAAGGAGGTTTAAAAAAAACCACGAGCAATTCCTACAGGTGCTTGTGGATAATAGATACAATGTAATGCCAAGTACTGTATGTAAACTGCATTTTAACTGTAGCTGGAAATTACATGTTTTACTGCCCTTCTCTTCATTTGAATGCCACGTTTTAAATTTGAATCAGGATTGTATGCATAAGCTGATGCGAGATGGTAGGAGCAATTCAGATGCATGTAAAGCAAATGTTCTCTCTAGTAATTGATTGTGTCTGAGTGGAAGACACAATAAGATATAGCAGAATAAAGGAGGAAATAGAATAAGAAGAAATTCCTTGTTTCCCTTTGTGGATGCTTAGAGCAAATAAGAGATTCTTTATAGTTATCACTTTGAAAAAAATGACACTTGTTAACAAAACCTCAAAGTATGCATTAGGAATTTGCCTTTAAAATATCATTTTTACGATATTGACCCTATTATATTCTACATGGACAGTCAGTTCTCGAAATTTATAGGACTTTGTCATGCAAAGATAATTATGCAAAAAGTTTATCTCAAGTTATTCACTGTTATTTCTAGCTATAGTATCCAGTGGTAACAAGCATGGAGGTTATTATTCTTTCCGTTTATGTGTTTTTGCAGTGAAATCTTCTAACCTGGAGACAATTAGAAGCATCAGGATAACCTTGGAAATATGTACATTTTACTAGTATTTCAATAGTTTTTTCATTGATTTAGCCATTTCTGTTCTATTCTTTTGTTGTCTATGGTAGCAGTAGGATGGGTTAGAATAATAGCGATAAAATTACACAGAACTGCTCATTGGAATACATTCATACTGTCTAATCTTTCAGTCCAGCTTCTAATACATGTTTTTGTGCATGACTTCAGCTCAGCCTGTATCGTGAGTACAACTGTCTGAATGTTGATGAATGCCACAGGAGCAATGAAAAGTAGAGCTTGTTTGGTTATTGGATTGTATCATGCCTAGACATGACCTACATCCCAGGCATGGGTAAAGGTACTGCTGGACAGACTGTTTTATAAACAGCAAAACTTCTGAACCCTCTGCCAGAAATCTTTCAACTTATATGGGTTTGGTTTCTATGCTTAACAAACAAGCCTTATGGTTCCTAAGTTTTCATAATGGCTTAACTGAATTGCTACAGTGTTTAGCTTTTATCTTTTTTACTATTCCCCTGTGGACTTGGAAAGGCAGTTAATAATCTCCCACTTTTGGAATACTCTTTACATATGTGAAGACAA
The DNA here is from genome assembly GCA_013397565.1 of Ptilonorhynchus violaceus. Lineage (NCBI taxonomy): Eukaryota > Metazoa > Chordata > Aves > Passeriformes > Ptilonorhynchidae > Ptilonorhynchus > Ptilonorhynchus violaceus. The sequence goes on from VZRJ01002784.1 coordinate 186,194, forward strand.
TTATCTTGTATCAGCATTCCTAGACTTGCAGTTCTTAAACTGGAGATGAGGGGGAAGAGAGGCACGACTTGTGTGTTCGTGGGGGAGCAAGGCACAGAACACTGTTGTATTTAGTTTGGGAAAATAAGGCAGTGCATAGAAGTCCCCACTGGTCTTTTAGTGGTAGGGAAATACTGAAAGTGTTTGTTCTTCAAACTTGTCCTTCCTCTCCTGACTCCGGAGATCTAAGTGACTTTATAAGGAAGAACAACTGCTTTCTTCAGTCCTCTTGAAAAGAATTCGAGCTTTGTAGGGGTCACCTGGTTTTGATTCTATTCCTTCACTAAATCTTTTTTCCCCATTTCTCTTAGTTTAGAAGAGCCAAAGTTACTGAGATGGAGTTGAAGAAATGAGGAGAAAAGGCATTGGGCTGGGGAAGAAACTGATGTTGGGAACTTGGGAACCCTGTCTTATGCTTTCAAATAAGCTGTCAAAGGCTGTTTGGTAGAGAAACAGCTGCAGTTTCACATAAGGGAAAGGAGAAAGCCTTTTATCTGAGCTCAGACAAAGCTCTACATCACTGGGAAGAGAAATAGGCAAGGAAACAGTTCTCAAAGTGAAAGTTGAAGACTTCATATACATATACAGTCTTAATTAAAACTTGTTAGGGAAGCAGAGGTGCTTAATACTGAAAGTAGCTTAAATTCTGGAAAAGTAAATGTAATTTCACCCAGAAAAGCTCAGACATTTTCTTCCATAATCTCCATGGATTGTGGTTTTTTCTGCACCTACATCTTTCATGTAGTATATACACCAGTTTATGATCTGCTTCTGTTCCCCAGATTGGTCTTTCATGCTACCACACAAACATGTGCACATACACCCTATTTAGCTGTATGAAAAACTCTGACATATTGCACTTTGTCCATGCATTTATATCTTGTCTTTGAAATGCTGTATCCTGATTGCTTATATATATACGGATGGATACATAGGTATAGAGATATCCACACTCTCTCATAAGTATTGCTATGAATAGATAGAGAGGAAGGTGTGTGCACATCTGTACATGACAGAAGAGGTGTTCTGATCTGAAAAAAAATCAAAATGAAAATTGAGAAGTGCTGTAGACAGCAATGAAGGCTTACAAATAAGGGAAATAGTAATTTGTTAATACTTGAATGTATTAAATGCAAAGTATTGACATTGATAAAGATGTGCATATGTGAATTTTCAGGATGCTTATGGTATTTTTGAAACTTTGAAAATCGGATTTATTAGAAGAGTAAGCACTATATTAAAATGCCAACAGAAGGACTGGGTCAGCTTCTTCTTTGACAATATATTGCTTTTTTTTCAGCATATGTATATTTAGTTTCTGCAAAACCGTGGATTTACTTCACATTGTGCAAAACTAAGTTCATACTCTTTTGAATCACATTAATCAATGAGTTAATTTTTTATATTTTGTTGTCACTGTCAAGTCATAAAAAACCAAATCCTACTGAAAAATTTTAATCACATTTTGACATAGCACAACAAGAAGAAATTTTGAGATGACAGTGGATTTATGTAAAACTAATGTATTACTGACTTATTACTGTTATTTAACATAGGTAAATATGTATGAAAATATGTATTGGTTCAAAATTACTTTGTTGCCTTTTCTTGAATTTTTTTCTCTCTATTCTTTCTGCTTTTTTCTCTCCAGGTCCTGCTAGCAAGTAGCTTTATACCAGTATATGCTGGAACTAAGCCAGTGGAATTTAAAGGACAGGTAATTTTTCATTAACTACCAACTTTCTTTTTATGTGTTCTTCATTTATGATGTAACTATTTGATCTTAAGGGAAAGCAACTGCAGTACTATAGTTTGTATGTCTTATAAGAAAACCTTTTCACAGTTGTCTTAATTTATCTCCAAGGACATTTTTGTCCTTCTGACATAAATATATTAACACTTTAAGAATAATTTTAGAAGAATGGAGATAGCTATTTCTTCTTTCTGAGAAATACTACATGATACCTCATTTCCCCATTCATACAAATGATGCCTCTAGAACCACTGTAACCCTCACAGCCACCCCAAAAAGCCCCACAAAACCATATATATTTGCCGATAGCTGGGTAGTTGTTATGTCAGAAAGCTTGTCAGCTTTAGAATTATATATACAGCAATACATATCAGCTGAAATACTTGAAGGGTTTAAATCAGTATTGTTTAACTGCCTGAGTTAAATGGAGACTGCTTGCAGCATTTGGAATTTTTGTTGATTGGAGTCTATATGCTTGTGCAATTTCAAAGGGGATATATGGATATTTTAGGTTCATTCTGCCATTAATTAAACAGGAAGGAAGTGTCATTGTTAAATTTCTTGTGGTATTCTTTCAATTGAGAAATTGAAAAGTTGACTCAGAGTTTTGTCCAAAACTTATTTAAAATCCATTTTACTGGATGAACTATTATGACTATTACTATTATGATTTGCATAGGCATTGTAATATTTACTGAAACATTTTTAGACTTTTTTTTAGCCTTGTAGCCTTTTTTCTAGGGGACAGTTCTCATTCCTGTCTATGTTTATTTTTTGCATTCAAAAATTAAATCAATGAAAGTTTCATGGAAACTCATTCTTCTGTTACTTGGAAGCTTCTTGTCATTCCCAAAGCTTCTTACTGCTCTCCTTTGGTGAGATTCAGAAAAGGCAGTTTCTGGGATGAGGTTGCTTTCATTTATTGTTACTCGTTGGAGTGATTAGTTCTGCATGTCTGCACTCACTTTTCTCATACTCTGTAAAACAGTGCGTTTGTGGATTGGGGATTTTTTTTTTTTTTGAGAAAAATATTACCTGTAAATGCTTCTGACTTCTGTTATTTAGTCCAAAATGTTTAGATCTGGGTGAGAGCAAAAACCTTGTGATCTCTCTTGCAATAGTGTTTCCTTGGTTTGGAGTGGTGGGTAATGAGGATACGTGAGTGTGTAGTAGGGGCACACATTGTAGAGCCAGATACATGGCATGTAATGCCATGGTCCAGACATGTAAGCACTAAGTCAGTAAGGTGGATTGGATATGGATTTGGCTCTGCAAGGTCACCTATCATATAGCAGCATATTCCAAGTGTCCTAGAAAGCTTCACTGTAACAGACCAGGTTCTATCTGTCAGCATTTACAATTTTAGGAGGTAAATTCCTTGGGCCATAGGTCCATGGCAGCATGGAATCAAGACTGCTGCCTGCTAGCTGCTTGAGTCTACTGGCCTTACCTGTACTGTAGACCAGTTGATCTGGATCTTGTCTGGGCTACAGATGTCACCTGCACAGATGACCAGGTCATCTGGGAGTGTTTCTAAAATGCATTTCACTGTGTTACCTGTGCTGTGTTACCAGCTACCATGACACATGGTAAGTAAGGGAGTATGGTGCACCTTTGCTGAAACAGTATCAGAAAATTGGCAAACCTGTTGCTAGCCTGCCCATGTACCTACAGCGACTGCACCCTAGGGTAAACATTGCACGTTAGTTTTATTTTTAGGAAGAATATTTTTGGGAGCTGTTTGTCTTCACAGGGGTATTAGCTAGTTTACCTGTAAGTGTGTATGTCTGCAGGCTAGACTCTTGGGATGAATAAGCTAAATTTCATGTTAGTGTGGACATAACATTAGTCTGCCCATAGTACGCATTCTTCTGATTTGATGAGCCTGAAAATAATCTGACAAAAAAGGAAATGTAAGATGACATATGAGTATTTATAGTCTGTTAATGGCTTTAACCAGATTGGACTCGTTTATTACCAGGGTTGGGGATTTCAGGTTCTTACACCCCAGTCACTTGGACTGTTTCCAGAAACACTAGTGCAAACTTGCTCCATGTGAAATGACCTTTCTTTGACTTGGTTTGGTGTCCTTTGAGTCTCTGACAAGGTTAATTTGTAAGACAGCTAAAGATCCGCAGATTGTGTTGACTGTACCTGATGATGAGTATGTAGTTTGTATGACTGTAGTTCTCACAGAACAACTTTGTAAAAACCGTCTGCTGGTAAATGGATAGATTCTATTAGATCAAGCCCACATCCTCAATGTCATTGTCTGGTTTGGTTTTCATTGCAAGTTATTTGAAAACTTTCTCTGTTTTTGCATTTTATCTAGAGTATTAGTGAAACTGATTCAGAAGCTACCAGGAATTCGTCTCATCAGCTAAGAAGCATTTCTCAAGAACTGATTAGTGAAATTAAGAGAAGCTGGTGCTTCACTTTCTTTTTGCAGGAAATAAATGTTTTATACATTTTTTATAACTAGGAAACATGAGGGACTATGGAGCAAAAATATTTTTGAGTGAAAAGCAATTTCTCCCAAATGCTCAAAAGAAAGTAACAGAATCTACAGAAAATAGTGCTAAAGTAAAAGCATTGCCCATGCCTTTGTAAATGTTTTGATTTTCAAATAAATATTGAAGTTACATAAGTGTAGAAGGGGAAAAATAAATAATCAGAATTTAAAAAAATGTGAGAACTTCTAAGTTGTGAAAGTTATACCTGTGAAAAATACCAATAATGTTACTTGTTATGGTGTCTTTAACATGGCTTAGACAGGGATTCCACTGTAATTTTCACTGTAGGAAATGCTACAAAAAGTCACTTCGTACTCCAAGGAACATTGCACATAAATCAGTAATAAATTACTTTTTATAGACAAACACAAAAAAAGCCTTGGTGTTAGAAATGTTATGGTATGTTGCAGCTTTACTCACAGCTATCACATCAATGCTGTAATGGGAGTTTGAGAAATCTGAAAGGTAGCTGTAAATGATTCAGGCATTATGTTCTTTTTTTCCCTCCTTTTCTAAGGCGAAACATTCTCAATCCTCAGCATTGAAAAATTTGATGTTTAAGCAAAGTAAAGGAATTCAGTGCATTGTGGGTACTGACATCACTTAATGTCAAGAGTCAAGCACTAAAACATATAATGAAATAAAAGGATGAAAAGGGCCATAGAAAGTATTAAATGTTGATATTTGTAGCTTATATTTAAAGATTAGGAACATAAAATAGGTCTGAGAGCCTGAAGAAGAGTGGTAAGGGGGGTCACTGTGCATGCAGACAAATAGATAGGTAGATACCAGCACTACCCCCTTGCTCTATATCCATCTGTTAAAGAGTAAATCAGTGTATCACCAGATACAGGAATTCACAGTGGAAGGAGGGGCAGGTGACAATAAAGTCTTCTGGTTGCACGAACTCAAATGTGGCACTGGGAGAAATCTGTATAAAATTAAAATCAGGTTTGCTTTAAGTGAGGATAAAGGACACAGCTGGGAGGGTCTGTGTAAGTGATGGACCTCAGAGAATCTCAGAGGCTTGTGAAGAACAAACACTGTAACTGGAGTTCTGGTACAGCAGTCACTACACCAAGAGCTGGTATGTTGCCAACAGCCAATAATATAGTATACTCTCTGTGAGAGTGTTTCTTTTTGGTGGTTTTTATTTTGTTTTGTTGTTGTGGTTTGGTTGGTTTTTAAACTTCTGCACCAAAATTCCTGTGGTGTTTTCAGGAATTTTGGTGCAAAACTGGCATTATTTTGCCATTTCATGATGGTCACGTAGAGCATCACTTACAGCAGGAAAGCAGTCTTCTGCCTGATTGGTGCCGTAGAGTACTAATTTGCCATTTCTTTTTAGTGTTCTGTGTTAATGTAACTTGAGGATGATATCCCAGAGTATTCCTTTGGAGAAGTCAAACTTGTAAGAAATACTGAAGTGAATTTTATTATTTCTTAGAGCATTTCAACTTGCCTGGCTTTGCGTGTCTGCAATAGTCTACGTATTACATAGTTAATGTTTGTTTCCTTTATAATTAGTGAAGAAAAAAGCACTTTTTCAGCACAATTTAAATGAGATATAAATACCTACTTTAGGATGAGGTGAATCATATGCTAGAAGTGTTTTCTCTCTCGATGATAAAGAAAGTGTAGAATTACTAATTGACTTCAGATGTGTAAAGTTCAGTGAGATGCTTCCGATCATCAGACCTCATGTATGATGTTAGTGGATGAATAGCCAGCAGACTGATGTTGAAATGTGGATTATGCATGTAAGCACAGAAAGAAATAGGAAGTTATAAAATATATTAGCAAGAGATGTCACTTGTGTCTGCTCCCTCTTATGTCATAGTTCTTCCTTGCCTTCCCGTCTTTACCCTCCACTTTCCAGCTACTGCTGTCTTGTGTAGTGTATGTAAGAAGACATGATGCTCCGGAAGAAAAATCATAGAATCACAGAAGAGGAAAGGACTTGCATGGTTTAGCTTATGCAGTCAGTTTGTCTGCACATACAGATGGTACAGCTCTAGTTTCAATCAGAATAATGTTCCAGATAAGTATACATTATCTGATATGGTTCATGAGTAATTTTAATGGTCTTGTCTTTTCATGTATGTATTGAGAAAAATTCTGTATGAGGCATCTTATTTCTTGATTAACTAAAAAGCCTTATCAGCGGCTTGATAAATACCTTACACACAAGTGTGCACATTATGTGAAATGCTCATTGATTCAAAACTCTACGTGTACGTTGTCAGTTCCTTGATATTTATGCCACATGCTCAAGCTTATTCATTCTGTTCTTGTAGGGAAACTGGTAAGTTTCTTAGAGAGTGGACTGGAGGAGGCAGGGTCAGGAAGGATAAAGTATTGCATTATGATCACACTGTACTAGTGTTACTTTGAAAATATTTCTGTTTTTCCATAGAAATGGGTTGATGGTGGCCTTACCAATGGCCTTCCTATCTTGCCTGTTGGAAGAACTGTGACGATTTCCCCTTTCAGCGGTCGATTAGATATCTGCCCACAAGATAAAGGGCGCATGGACCTTTATGTTAAATTAGCAAAACACGATATGATGGTAAGTTGATTGTTTATTAATTACCTTGAAAAGAATAAAAGGTTCTTCTGCAGTTATGTTTATATTTAAATATCTATTTTGTGCTTATATATGAACTCACATAAAGTTTTGTCATTTTCTGTTTTGCAAATGGAGGTTAAATCTTTTCTTAAACACAAGAGAAGGAAAGTGTAGAATAAAGAAGAAAGTTTGAAAAGCATTGATCTAGTACAAAATAGAGCAAATTAAAACAGGCTGTTAAGTGTAAATAATATTAGACTTGCTTTACATATCAGCTGTCTTTGGCTAGACAGAGTGTTTATAGAAAAAAATTTAAATGGAATATCTCAGAAGAGAACAGCTACAGAACATTTCATCATACTTATTGAAATCAATTGCTCTGACTGAATTTAAAATACAAGTTTAAGTTGTACATTTGAAATGGTATATAGTGACTTGTCAATGCATTGCTCGAGAGAGCTTGTGAATATCTGTAACTGCAACGCTTTTCCAGAAGTTTTGTTAGAAGTTGCAGAAACGTTTCTGTATATTGAAATATGAGACTGATTTTTATTGCCTCCTTTTCATTGTTGACATTTCCATCTTTGCAGTCTTTGTCTCATCAACTTTAACCACAGTTTTTGCTTCCTTCAACATGATGAAAGAAAATATTGAATAGTGATAGACCTCGTGGTCAACAATATTCCATTAGAAAGAAAGATTAACAATAAGTGGCACTTTTTAAAGTTTCTTTGTAGACAGCTTTTAATGTTTTCTCAATTTTAGTAAAATTAGTGTTATGTAATGTCATTCTAAATCCATTTCTGAATCTTTATAATGTTTCACAGCTTTTAAGCATGGTAGTACTTGGTAAAAGGTCATAATGTATGAGATTATCGATTTCATTTATCTTGTAAATATATGCAGTCAGTGTATATTTCTTGGTTGTGTTTTGTATCGAATATCTAGTGTATTTAGAGGATGAAAAATGAGCTGGTGATTAGTTTAGTTTGGAGATAGAAAATTAATTGCAGAGTTACATTGCTTCTGGGGTCATGCATGTGCAGATGAGTGCAGAATCTCAGGCGACATTTTAAACTGTTTGATTTGAAGCACTTCCAGCTTTTAGAGCTGTAAAAATGATCACTAAGAATAATTTTTTTTCAGCAATATTGTAATGTGCATAAATTGAAGAGTTGTTCGTCTCCATTTATCTGTATTGGAATGCGAATAGTTTTCTGTCTATCTCCTGGTCTCAGAATTTGAATAATTGCTTACTTCAAATAATGAAGATGATTTTGATATTGTTTTTCAAAATTGTTTATAATAAAATGTGTGGCTAAGTATTACATTAATTATATAAGCAAATGGCTCAAAACATTATTAAATCTAATTTTATTTTTTATTCTGTTATGAACAATTTAATAAATTATGTATTAAAGAGTAAAGCTCTAAAATCTTTTCACATGATCAGAGTGACCAGTTAAGATGCTGAGTAGTTCTTAATTTGTTGGTAATACAAGCTGTGTTTATACTCATATGTTAAACATTGCCTGGGACTGTTCCCAAGAATGTGATTGTTTGCACAAGTAAGTTGTCAAAATATTTCCTTGCACAAGTTTAACATGTGCCAGCTACCACTCTGCCAAACAGTTTTGGGAGTGTTTCCAAAGTTAAAGTGTTTCAGAAACTTTGGGCAGTTTTACAGTCTCTGTTGGATTCTGTGGTTTTAATTCTGTGTGTGCCACTGCTTGTGCCAGTTTGTCCTGGCGCTCAGCAGTGACCCTGGACGTGGTTAATTCCTGGTGTAGACACGGCTCTGCGGGTCTTTTCATTTTACATGTGCTCTCTGAAACAGATGACAGAACAGTCACATCTTGATAAGTTGCTTTAATAAACTAATTTATAGCTTCTTGCTCTGTTGCAGCTGTCTCTGGCCAACCTAGTAAGACTTAATCAAGCTTTGTTCCCACCAGACCAGGAGAAAATGGAATCATTGTACCAAAATGGTTTTGACGATGCTGTTCGCTTTTTATTGAAAGAAAACTGGTTTGAGTAGATGACTCATAGAAAATTAGCAAAACATGATGGCTGTCAAAACACAGCTACACAGATTTTCCCTAGAAAATCTCATGGATTGCTGCTCCAGTTCCCGTTCATGAAAATAAAAATCCCAATGGACTTGCATCTGCTTCTGCTGAGACAGTTTCAGCTGCACTCTGAAGATCTGTATGAACATCTCAGAACGGAAATTGTACGTGCCTGGTGAATGCCTTGTTTTGAGGAGCTTCTGCTTAGATTCATTTGCTTCAGCTGGGGATTTGAGTGTGAGATTTGTGAAAAAGCTTGTGTTGTCATAATTACAGAAATTTGGAAAAGTCTTTTTCAGTGTTACTTGAGAGGAGAATTGATGCATCATGAAAAATTACAATTTATATATTGTTCACTTAATGTAATAGTTCTGCATATTAATTGAATGCTTGCAATGTTACTGATAATTTGCACTGTTCTAAAGGACCTGAAAATCAAGCACTAGCCACAGAAAAATAAAACATTTGCACTCTTATGTATTTTTTCACATTAAAAGTTCTGTTTTCAGTGAATGTGTTCTTTTAAAGTTTTAAATACTACCTGAAATTTTTAGCAGAAATGTGATATAAAAATAACTTGTAAAGAAGGGTGTAAAAAATCGTTATATTTATTATGTTTTCTTCCTCTGCCAAAATTGAATAAATATATTTTATTGAAATTTTTGTCAAGAGTTCATATACAAGTTTCTTGGAATGTTATAACAATCTGATTATCTACTGTAAGTACTGGAGAGTAGTTGACATGAGTCAGCGGGTAATGAACTCAGCTTCTTGTATCTTGTTATTTTAACATTCACCTTGCATAATATACCTTAAGTTCAGGATTTCCAGTCTCAATGCCTAAATGCTATAATCCACAACTGTTTATTTAAAAGCAAAGTGTTTGGTTTATAAGTGTGGGGTTTAAGTTGATTTATTAATAAGAAAAAAGGTTAAAATTGGAGGTTAGATTAAGCATATATGAAATTTTAGAATTCCTAAAAACAACTGAAAAACCTGTGATTAAGAAAAAAAAAATCTTTTATAACTGTTTGAAAGCCTCTTCAGCATGCAACCACCAGATTTATACTCATATGTAGATTGCATCAAATTAGGAATTGGGCAGAGATTGAATTATTTTATTACTTTTGATAATGAAAGAAATAAAAAAAAAAAGAGTGATGTAAAGCACCTTACTTTCATTTTATAACAGCAGCTCTTTCTAAATGCATGAGGTTCTATATACAGTGATAGTGATATACAGAATAGTTTGCATGACTTCCAGATCTTAGGACGGCACTTTTGCATGTAACCTGTGCCTCGCTCACTTGCATTCTCATTTATACAGAGGATAACTTCCAGCATGAATAGCAGTACTAGATAAAGCTATTAAAAAAATTCTCTCCTTTCATGCTGATCTGCTACGGTCAAAGTCTGATTCAGTGGTAATAACTGTCTTGGAATTCTGGTGAAATCTCTGGTGAGCTCTTTCTCACTCAGAGAAGCAGTGAGAAATCTAACAAGATCAGAGCCTCTGAGACTTTGTTTTCTATTTACAGTAGTTGTATTCTTCATGGAGTGAATATTAGACTTTTTGAATGGAGGCAGTTCAGGGGGTTTTTACCATTTTACAAGTTCTTCAGTTGGTATGGATCTTTCCTAGCTAATTATCTGGACTAATAACTGGAATTTTCTGTTAGAATGTTGGTAAATCAGATATGCTGAAAAAGGATCCTTACCACCTTATGTTTCTCACAAAAGCCCTTAGGGAGTCCTCTTTAACAAGTCCTAAATAAGTGGAGTTGAAAATTAGGTAGTGATCTCTTGTCAAAATAAACCCCAATGATATAAATATATTTTTAATTTCAAGTATACTTCTTAAATAGATTCTGTTGCTTCTCTTATTTTAGATGTGTTTTAGGTGTAGTCGTTGTGTGGCTGAAAGCAGAACCTGCGTTCATCAGAATTTTGTCTTCTGATGGACTTGCTATGCAAATAGGCTTCATAACTATTTAAAAAATATGTTACTAATATCTTAAAAAGCTAAAGGAGATGAAACTTGCGAAAATTCTTATCTACTTTGTACCATGATCTTATTGATGTGTTGCAATGAAGATGATTGCAAACAATTCTTATAATTTAAATAGAAGGTTCCATTTCTGCTGAAACCTTACCAGAGCTGCTGGCTGTGTTGTCTGGGAAACCATTGTTTTGTTTGGTTTGGGTTTTTGATTCAGATTCTGTGAATTCTTTTGAAAATCATTAGTACAAATGTAGTCAAATCTAGAAGATGAGACAGGCTAAGGTAATATTTTCTCATGAGAATGAACATTTTTTATGACAAAGCACATGTTAATATCTGTGCTGATATTTCTTCAGATTCTGCTAAGGATATTCTAAGATACTTTTTCTTATTTATATATTCTGTGTGGAAGTATATTTAAACAGGTAGGACATAGAAATCCTAAGGCACTATTAAGAATGTTTAATTTTTGTACTGTGTCTATCTCGTTTCTTCTTGATGTATAGATAGTAAAGATTCTTTTAGGTGGCACAGATCTTTCTAGGCTGAAATGTATTTATTGAATTTATGAAACTACTCTAAGATCCTGTTATACTTCAGAGACAAGTCTCACATGATTTAGGTATTATTTGGTCAGGGAGTAATTTTTTAATCAAAGAATTTAGTATTTTTCCGAAGTATAGACTTGTGTTTGAGGGGGTAGGCTGTATATTGACACTGTTTCTCCTCTAGTCTGATCAGTTACCACCATTTTTTTTTGTATGCCACAAAGGAACGGCAAATTTGAAGAAGATTTTTTTTTTTATAATTACAAAGAGGAGAACTTTTGAAATTCTAACTGTACTAGGGAAAGATAGAGAATTAAGAAAATTGTTTTCCAGATGTACAAACTGGACAGCTGTGCAAGATTTGGTACCTTACATTTTAATTGTAATCTTGATAAGGATAGACAACACGACACTAGAAAATTGGCATTTCAGCATGAGAACAGAAAAATGTTTCCATCTTTCCAGACAAAGCTACAAGTAAATTGTAGAAGAACTACTAATTACAAAAGGAAAAGAAGTACCCCAAAGACCATGTAAGTCTGTCTTGACCCCGTAATATTCTCCATAACTAATGAAGTTGGTTTAGGATCTTTTGCATGACATGAGGTAAAGAGGGCATGCCTACTTGTACTAACCCCAAGTCTTCAGTTAACACTTCAGCCTCTGCATCCTGAGGCAAACAGGACAGCTCCAGCTCTTTTTAGAACTGTTGAGGAGGAGCACTTCAGTTCTTGAAATGGAAAAAACTCATTCCTGTGTGGAAATTGGATAGTAGTTAGGATGTAGTATTCAATTCCTACTTGTATTCTTGCATTTTATAATTTTCCATGTTTCAAAAATGCAATGAATTTTTATCTGAACATTGCAATGTCCTATCTAGGATATTCAGGAGTAATTCTGTACTTTCTAAGAGCTCTGTTTTCCTAAAGACTCTGAACTCGGAACTCTGCTCTGACCTTGAAAACTTTGGTCACCTTTGTGTGTAGAGATGGAAATGAAGATCACTGTAAATATACAACAGTTAGTTTGTTAGCTAATAAAAGTAGTAATTGGCTGGGAGTGCTAGGCTAAGTAGTAATGCTCATCATCCAGATGTAGGTATTTCTATGAATATCTGATGCCTGGACAGGTACTTTATTTCTACAAGAGCAGTTCTTCATATGAACATCAATACCTTTCCTTTCTCCTATCTCACTCTTCATATGAACATTAATTTCAAGCCTTTTTCCCATGTTCTTTCATTTCTCTAGAGAAACTATATGGCATGCATGCTATTATATATTTTTTTCTGGGATCCACTGTAGTGTTTTCAGTCCAGTTTTCCACACTCTAAATGTATTTATACACAATGCATCTTGAAATCTGTAATTATTGTTAAAGTCCTGGCTGAGGGTGTATTGAATAATCCTTAATACCAGATGAAGTAATTGGAAGTTACTGTTTCAATGACTATTTTCCTTTAGCTTGTCTACACATTTCCTATCAGAGTAAATATTTAAGCAATTTGAAGATAAACTTGAGTCCTACTAAAATTATCAGGAGTTCTGTCTCCAGTCCCTGAAGGGATAAGACTCCATCCTTCATATATTAAGTCATGAACTTGACGTTTTACATCATTTGGAGCTGAAGATATACACATGGTCCAGAGGGACCTGGGCAGGCTGGAGAACTGGACTGAAGAATATCTCATGAAGCTCATTAAAGAAACGTGCAAGTTCCTGCGTCTACTTTGCACAGAGGCACCTAAGGGGGACTGAGGGACAACAAAAAGACCATGAGCCAGCAATATACTTTCACGGCAAAGGTGACAGCATCCTGCCCTGCATTAGGCGGAGCACTGCCAGCAGGTCAAAGATGATGCCCCTTCCTCTCTACTCAGAAGAGGCTGGACCACATCTGGAATGCTTCCTCCAGTTCTGGATTCCCCAGTATAGGAATGTTATGGACTTTGCAGAGTGAGTCCTCTGCAGGCTCATGAAGATGATTAAGGACTGGATCATCTGATATATGAGAGCCTGGGAGAGCAGTGATTGTTTATCCTGGAGAAGAGAAGGATCAGGGGGATCTCATCAATTTGTATAAATACCTGAAGAAGACAAAGCCAGGCTCTGTTCACTGATGCCCAGGGACAAGGTCAGAGGTAATAGGCACAACATGAAACACAAGAAGGTCCATCAAAACATCAGGAAACTCCTTCCTTGGAGATACTCAAAAGCCATCTGGACAAGGTTCTGGGCAACCTGTTCTATCTTGAGTAGGGCTGTTGGAATCCATGATTTGCAGAGATCCCCTCTAATCAATGGTTCTGTGATTCTTTCACTTACAGCAGTCAATTTATATTTCATATAAATATTAATGTTCTTAACACTACGATGTGCATTTAAAAAAAGCATAAATTAAAAAAAGGGATATTTCACACATCTAAGATTAAGAATTATTTGTGTTCTAAACTCATTTTGAATTTGGTCCTGATGTTTCATTCTGTGATAGGCTTTGATAGAAATCCATTACATTGCTGACTGGAACATAAGAAATAATGTCTTTGTGCTATTGGTGTTAGATGATAGAACATATTACATATTATGTTTTTTCTGTTCCCGCAAACTTTCTGAATTTTTAACCTTTCAGAGTGGAAGTTTATGTCCACCTTCTTCGGAAGCAACTTTCAGCTGTTTCTGAGAAACGTGAAAAACTGCAGAAATCACACTGACCTTCGTTTCAAGGGCCATTGCTCTGAAGTGGAGGCAGTGTTATCGAGTGGAAAGAAAAGAGCCCAATTTAAGTATATGAGTTATCTGAATTAGATGCTTTTTAAATGCACCTTCTAGTTGTGTCTGCTGGATTAGGTATGAACTCTTGTTGGTTTTTGACAAAACGTCAAAGCCAAAAGGTTTTGCTGAATGCATTGACCTCTGTGCTTCTTGTACTTGGAGGTGACTTTGGTTCAGTGACTGCTGCCTTCAGTTCTTATCTTCAAAGAACTGCATCTGTGGCTCAGATGGACTTCACACCTCACGTCTAAAATGATGGAATCTTTGCCCTTAAAGTTGTGTGTTAAATATATAAACATTCCCTGTATTTAACCCCTTAATATTTAACCCAATTTATAATTCTACCTTTAAAATTAAGAGTTAGGCGTATATTATATGCAATAAGGATTTTATTTTTAAAAGAGCCTCTTTTAAATAATAAAATATATAATGAATAATTAATATAAAATCTGAAGTGCTTCCTAAGAGATAGTTTTGCTGGAAAAGAAATGAACTACATACTCACATCCACAATTAAAGTTTGATTTACTGACTCTAGAAACCTAAATATGTGTGACTGCAGATGGAGTCAGTTCCCAGTTTAGGTAGAGCAGGAGGAAAGACCATTGTTTAGTTCCCAATGTCCAAATAATAATAATTTTTAAAAAGATTCCTCAAGACTGTCCTCCCCTATCCAAATGCCCAAACATGGTTGATCTGTCCCTCTGAAAGTCACATTTCACTTTGTCTAAGTGCTGTAGCCAGCACTTTCACCAAAAAGAAACAAATGCTCATATAAATTTCTTACCATTATTTGGCATCTTTACTGATACAGAAAGGAAGAATTTCAGAAAAAAAGGCTAGTGATGAAGCTGAATCCCGTGAGCAGTGTGTACCCAGTTCTTACTGCACAACTAAAGTATAAGGCTGTAAACTCTCATTTTATTCTATGAACTGTTTCCTTTCACATATTTACAGTTGTAAGCAAATTCGAAACAGTGTTCAGCTTGCAGTATTTGACTGTGAAAAAAATTCATTTTCTTTGAGTCACACATACGTAACTGTATCAAGGTTGCATTTCCTCAAGTACTAAGCAAATTATGGTAATCTATTTCTATTCAGCTTAGTTGTGTTGTTGTTATTTGTTTTGATTCCACAAGTATTCTAAGCACTTTCAGACAAGTTTAAAATACACATTTTTAATTCAAATAATTTCTGTTACAGTCCCAGATATGGCACATAAGCAATAAGCTTAAGCCCTACAGCAGTAAACTGTGTAGCCTATCTACCTGTCAAGATTATTTTGATAATTAATATTTCTTTTAAAAACGTATAAGTTATGACTTTTAAAACCACATTAGATATTCTCATTCTGTTGGTATCTGCATTACAAGATGGCATAGTTGGCTAAATAGCTAAGAGTGGAAGGAATTGCAGGGATTTGTAAATGTGGGGGATATGAAAGGAGTTAGAAATAATGTCAGACAGTGCACTGGGAGCACACGAGGAATTCCTCTCTGACAATCTGTCATTACAGTGGGCAGATACTGGTTTTGCAGAATTGCATTTTTAAAGCAAAGAAGCTACCTTAACCTGGGTAAAAACAAAATTGCAACTGTGTGCTTGTGTTTGAAGTAGAAAAAAAACCCAGTATATATGGTCAGATATGATGGCATTGACAAGAGGTTTGAATAGCTTTAGGTTTTACAGTATTTTGATGATAGATACATACACTAATGCTCATTTCATTTGCAGCTGTGTGGAGTGGAAACTTCTTTAACTTGAAATAAATACATGAACAAAAACCATTCCAAGCTAATGAAGAGACTTGTAGGTATGTTTCTTTTCTACCTTGATAGAAGTAGCATCACGCATATCTTGGTTACAACTGCACACACCTTCTTTTTCGTATCATTTCCGTTCCCGTGACACAGTTCTTATTACTGACATATCTTCATATTCTTGATCAAACCCATTATTAACTGGTCTTGATGGCCGGTCATAAATCCATTCACTTTGCATGGTAATGCTGCTATTTGCATTTCTCAGCTTATTCTTGCCCTTTGTACAGCACTGGTGAATCTGTTGCAATAGGCACAACATATATTGTTAGGCTGTAAAAATGTTTCCATCAGATACCTCATCTGTTTAGAGAACAGATGGCTCACTTTACTGGGATATCAGTCCAGTGTTTATTCTGAATTGGTTTAAAAGTTGTTATGCATATCGCAGTCAAAAGAAATGTGAAAATACTAATTTTAACTACATCGTGAATTGTTAAAGTATATTAAATACTATTATTACTAGGAGTAAAAATGTTAGTAATATGTAAGCTAAGTTACTAATACCTATGCAGTTATTGGTTTATAGCTTATTTGGTTCTAACTTACTAAATAAGTGGAATATGGTCAGATGTGGGGCATTATGGTACAGAAGAATAATTATGGTATATTTGGGTTTAAAATTCTTAAAAATTAATATCTAACAGTGTTAGATTAATTAATTTCCGTTAATTAACATCTTATATGATGAATTCTAAGCCTTTACAGGTAGCAGAGTAAGGGCGATTCATATTGTACTGAAGAAATGGGCTGAAAGTGTGTCTGACTGAGTACCAGTGCTTTCATGTAATGCTTCTCTAATTCCTAATACTATCCTTGGAGATGCTTGTGTGCTGTTACTTTTGAAAAAAAATAGGGCACGGGAACTGGGGGAGAGACACTTTCATTCATTCTTGATTCTTAGGTACTGTAGACAGGGTTTTGTGGAGACAGATGTCTTCTTTTGGGAGGATTCCCAAGTGAGCACTGGTCATGACACGGTTGTCAGACGCAGGTGTCATTGGGATAATGCTTTGCTGTGTCCTCGTCTAGACTTGGAAGCCCTGAGAGAGTTTGGCAGAATTAAGAAGCAAGGAAACAGCTAAGTGGATTTTAGGATCAGAAGAGGCAGGTCAGACTTCTTGAGGTCTGTACAGAAGCTCCCCTTAAGCAGCCATGACAAGCTGGATTTAAGCAGTGGACTGTAAGGGCCAAAGGACCTTGGAGTCATCCAGACCCTCTTTCATTCGTTTGCACTGATTTTGACACAAGGTACATTTGCATAACAGGAAACATTTGTCGTTTAGTAAAGAAATGACCTTTAAAATTCTTAACTTTATAAATTTCTGTGTTGATCTATGCGGTAGGTTGAGCCTGGCCAGCAGCCAAGCATCTGCAGGGCTGCTTGCTTGCTCACTTCTTCAGCCCCAGATTGGGACTGGGGAGAGAATATGAAGAACAAAACCAAAAAAATCTCATGTGTCAATATAAAGGTAATTTAACAGGTGAAGGAGAGGGGGAAGAAAGGAGAAAGCCAAGAAAATAACAAAGCAACAAAAAACCCCACAAGTGACGCAAGGGAAATCACTCACCACCTCCGTCTAGCAAAGCAATGCCCAGCCAGTCTCCGAGCAATGAGTAACTCAAAAGCAACTCCCCTACTCCAGCTTTTATTGCTGAGCATCTCTTGCCCACCTCCAGCCCCTCTTGGAGCAGCAGAGTGAGAAACAGAGAAGGCCTTGGTGCCATTCAAGCACTGCTCAGCCAAATCACTGCTGTGATATCAACACTGTTTTAACCACAAATCCAAAACACAGCACCATATGGACTGCTATGAAGAAATTAAACTCCATCTCGGTTTACTGCTGCTGCTTGCTAATTGTGCTCACAGTGATTAATTTTAGGAGAGACTTGGTTGGCTCACCTTGTATATTCAAATGCAGTACATCCTCTGTCAGGCTTCTTTTGCTGTTGTACTTTAGGAAGGTTTGTCCTTTTACCACTCTCTCTGGCATGAGTTCACCATGTCCCTAAATACTCATATCTTGTCTTCTACTGCCTGAACTCTGTGAACATTTCCTGTTTTGTTGTGGCTTTGAGGTAACAGTACTTAACAACTGGTTGTTAAAGAAAACAAAACCCAAACCTTGACCTAGAAGGGCAATCAGATACTGTAAATATCTTTGTAATTCTTGTAACTTATGTCACTGGTGCTGAGTCTTACGTGATAATGAAGTTCTTGGCTGTCTGGAAGTATCAGCAGAGAGAAAATGGTTGCTACAATGCCAGGTTCAGTGACACTGAAGTAGCAGTACCTTTAAGTAGCACAAGCTGAGAAAGATAGAACAGTGAAGGAAATCTTGCGTTTCAGTCAGGATCTGGCTCTCTGAAAGATCCATATTTCTAGACTTAGAAGAGCTACTGGTTTAAAACCATGTTGATTCCTCCAGAGCTAAGTTTTGTTCCCCTAAGCCTGTGTAAGTTTGGTACCTGTTCCCTCTTGATCTGATTTAGCACATTTTTTTTAACTTTTAAGGGACCCTACAATAGTCCCTTGAGGAGAGATATTGGTGAAGCAGAAGGAGTTTTTGAGGTCTCATATAAATTATAATTTGGAATTACACTTCCAGGTACATACCATATAAATGTAAGTAGAGCATATTGTACTGCTGAGGGTTAGTAGTGTTAGTAGTAATGTAGTGTCATCCATGATTTCAAGGACTTGTGATGCTCATTTGCCTCGTTATGATATAGCTCAGTTGACTTCAGCACAGGTTTATTTCCTTCCAAGTGGTTTCATTTACATGAAGGATATTACCAAGTAGGAACAAAGTAGAGCTATTCATTAACTGGCTTTTTAGGGTTTGGTTCCATAAAAAGTACTCTATTAAAATGATTATGAAATTTTTCCTAAAGTGGCAGACAGAGCCACAGATATAAAAGTGTGAAGGATTTTTAAAATACCATGGGAAGCATATGAACTCATCGTGGAGTTAGACATTTTGTATACAAACAAATGTTTCTTTTTCTCTTGCAAAAATATTTTCAAATATTCCAACTGTCAGGGTGCTTCACTGGTGGCCTGGTAAATGTCCAGCAGTGGCCCAAACCAACTCATTGGTTGGGGTGGGCATAAAACCCTGGCATGACTAGTTGGCTGGCCGTAACATGAGTAAGACAAAAGATGAGCAGATATTGATCTGTGTCCAGGGGAGCTAATGAAACTAGGAACTAGAGCCCCAAAGCATGAAGCAAGCATGATGTGTTTCAAACTACTAATCACTTTAGGCATTTGCTTTCTCTTTTGTTTCCAGGTGAAAGTAACAACATCAGCCAGTAACACAGTAAACAGCTTTCCAGTTTTCAGCAAGCTCAGAAATAAAATTTGTACAGTGTCTGCATGTCATGAATTCCCTTAGTTTTTTTCATCGCCATGCCCTCAAAACATTCATGGGGTGGGGGCCATACCTCTAACTCTTTAGTTAACTGAAAATAGAGGGACTTTTTACTCTATCACAGATAAATATTCAGGCTAATTTCCTTGCTGTTTCTTTCCATCAGAGGACGCTACCCATCTTTAGGTTTGTATTATTTGTTTCTGAAGTTGTTACTTACAGCAAAAGTTATGATAACTGTGGTGACAAAGATGCTGTATCCAAGAAGAAGGAACCAACCCCACCAGATTTTATCTGATGTTGTACAGTCTTTGCATTTCAAATCTGGAAAAAAGAGAAAGAAAATTAGGGATTTGAAATTGAAAAAAAAGTTGCTTTTCTGATAAGATTTCATTTGAAGAATTAGTGACAATTGACCAAAAAGCAGATTTGTCTTTGTTTTCATCACATTTTCTTTTACTGTTTTTTTCAGGATTGAAGGTTAAACTTCTCAAGAGAGATCTTGTCTTCTTTTTACTCCAGACATGAGATTTTTGAACCTGTTGTAAATTACTTATGCAATGAAAAGTAAACAAGATTCTCTGTTTAGTAGAAGTGGGATATCTGAAAGCATCTGTTATGCAGCAAAAGCAATGTAAATGATAGTTATCTTACCAAGTCTTAGGCAACTTTTTCTTCCTTTTTTTTTTTTTTAAGCTAAACAAACACATGCTTATGGTGTAATTGTCAATAGAATTTCCTTGATCACTGTTTTTTTAGGGACTCTGAAGAATTGCATTAGACAATTGTTAAATACAGTGTGAAATCTAGAATGAGAGAGCTGCTTTGTGGCATTTAGCACTTGCTAACCTGATTTTCTGGAAGGTCCACATGAAGAAAATTTGGCTCATGTGAAATAGTGTATCTCAGTCACTGAAGCCATATGCTGAGTAGAATTGTGGAAATTGAATTCATAATTAGAAGATGGGGAAAAGTTATAAATTGTTGAAAAATATTTTACCATCAAACAGAAAGAAAATTCTGCTTCCACATATCCCTACTCCCATGTACACTCTTTCTAAAAGCACTCACACTGCTGTGTGAGGTTACTGTTATGTGTTTTGAGTAACTGCAAGAGAAAGCACAAACTGCATTTTTCAAGAGACCATTTGTTCATAAAGACTGAAGAAAATAGAGATTTTCAGGGACTTGGTTTGGGTGTTTTTAAGCACGGCATAAAGACTCAGCAAATGTTTGTGGAGGAGATTAAGAAAAAGTATTAAAATAAATATGAAATTTTAACATATGCCATATATTTTGATATATAAATATTTAGAGTTTTGTAAAATATATAGTCAATGTTCTATTGCACAGTGAAGTGAACTGTTTTAGACCCACAGAAACTCACTGTCCCTGAGAAGTCTGTCTGTCCAGCTGTATAAATAGTCCAAACAAAAGGTGTGCTTACCCTCCCCTAGTCGTGTGACTGTACATTGCTCCTTCACACCCTTCTCCTGGCAGACACAAGCAGTGGGAGAGAAAGCAGTAGGGCTGAAGGCAAATTTATTTCACCTTGCACATATCAAGTCTCTTTTCTGTCAGTCCCAAATGCTCCTTACCATGCACAGTCACTTTGGTGCCATTTCCACGTTTGCCCTGGATTTTCTGTGTTAGCATCACGTCACAGAAATAGGAGTCACTGGCTTTCTGGTCAACGTTGCTCAGTTTTAAGATGGAGAATCCCCTGAGGATGTTTTTTGTAATGTGTACCTGTGGCCCGCCCTTGCTGTGGCTCGACTGGAGGCTCTGCTGGTTGTGGTAGTCAGGGCCTTTCCTCCAGTACACGACTGGCTCCTCGTTCTCCTCACTGGGGTACTCAAACACACACAGCATCCACACCGTGGAGTTGAGGAGCACGCTGGCATCTTCAGGGTACTGCATGACCAAAAGCTCTGGCCCGCTGCTGGCTGCAAGGTGTAAATAAAGCCCATGCAAGTAAACAGCAGAATGCTCTCACAGGAAGGGTGCTCCTGGCCAGCTGAATACAAGGGTGTGGCTGATACACGAATGTACAGAGAGCCACAGCTACAGGGACATACAGTGAAAGGTGCACTCAAGTGAAACAAACAACAGTTTTGCCACAGCCTTACAAGAAGCCATTAAACCAGGTTTCCATAGTAAATGTTCTTGTACTTATAAAATTACTTTCAAATTAAACAGGTTTGCCTGTTAAGGCTTGCATCTGCATTTTTATATAGAGTATAAGAAATTGGAAGACATTACTAAGAGCGATAAAAATTGCTTTTAAATATATAAGAACAAAATAATAAGATTTTTAAAATATCTGATTACTCCTGTTTTTATATAGTCATTCTTTTTTAGACTTTTTGTTGTTTCATAGTATCATAGAATGGTTTGGGTTGGAAGCGACATTAAAGTTCATCTGGTTCCAACCTCCCGCCATGGGCAGGGACACCTTCCACTAGGTCAGGCTGCTCAAAACCCCATCCAGCCTGGCCTTGAACACTTCCAGGGATAGGACATTCACCGCTTCTCTGGACAACCTGTTCCAGTGTTTCACTGCCATCACAGTAAAATATTTCTTCTTAATATCCATTCTAAACCTTACCTCTTTCAGTTTAAAACCATTACTCCTTGTCTTATCACTACAAGCCCTTGTAAAAGGGCATGTAATTTGAACATATATACTAAGAAATAATTTTTCAGAAATTACTGGTCTTTATGGAAAGAGATTCCTGAAAGCTAACATGAAACATCTTTTAAAATGGTAATAATCCAGAAGAGTTTCTGGGCTTCACTTTTAATTTGGGTAAAAAAAAAATATAAGAAATTGGAATAACACATCAATAGCGGTATTTCACAACCCATACAAAACCAGTCTCACCTCAGCTGAATGAAGGAGAGGTAGATAACTTCGTGAAGGGAAAGAGATGGCTCATGTCTGGAATATCTTTTGCATTATTATCAGGCTATAAAAAAAATTAGTCCCAAATAACATTTTTTTTCTTTTAAGTTTGTTGGTGTAAGTGAGTACATATACTTTGAAAAGTACTTCAAGATACACTTTTCTAAAAATTCTGAAATAATATATTCCCCAGTTCAACTAATTAGAAAAATATCAACATAGATATGAACCCATCTTTTCTACTTTTTCATTCAGGTATAATTTTAATTTCATGTCAGGTGCACTTTTAATTTCTATCTACTCTTTTAAGTATTTTCATGGTTTTGTTCCCCGAATTTTTGCTTTCCTCCATAAAACAGCAGCTTGAAGAATTTAAGATGTAAAACTGAGCCAATGACACTTTCATTGTTGATTAATAAACTAGCATTCCCTTCCTAAATCAGTTAAGGTTTGGAGAATTCTGCGCTAAAATAAATAAACAAAGACAAAAAATCTTTACTTACCAGCAAAGCAAGTGAAGTAAGTTGTCATCATTAATATACCAAACCACATCATTTTCTTGGGATTGCTAATGCAGATATTTTAAAACCTCTGCCAAGACTGCTGATAACACTGCTTTCAGCAAGTAGTTGAAAAGTAAATTCAGGCTCTCCTAAAAACATGTTTTTTAATCTTGTTTCTGAGGGGAGGTTCTTGTGGTTTCATTCACTGTAACTATTTCCCTTTGTACCATCAGACATCCTGGACATTGCAACATATTATCTTCTAATATAGCTTCAAATTTAACTCCACTGGGATTATTTTTCCATTCTGAGCATTGTCTTCAGATGACTAGGACTAGGATCAGTTTTGTATGGTAGATTTTCTCAAAGTTGCCTGTCACAAAAAAACCACAGCTGCTCAAAATCCCTGAGACTGGGAGCAGTGCCTGTGATGTAATACAGCAAAGTTTCCAGTAGACACCTAATTCTTATGGTTTTGCTTAAAGTTTCATTTGCACCTTAAACACCACATGACTGAAGATGACTTTATTTTATCTAGTATTGATCCACTAAGACAAATCAAATATACTACAGGAATGATTCAGAGGAAACATTATTTCTCTTTGCTGAAATTATACTGAATGTCTAATTATCATCCTGCAGTCCAGGACATGTGGACATTAGCTGCCAAAAACTATAAGATAGCAAAGAGGGCAATGTATTTATATACATCCTAATATATCTTCTGAATTTACAGGAGCCCACTAGGTTAGTTAAAGTCCTTGTAGCATCTTCTATAGACTATTAAATTTCATCCAACCGTTACTCCTTGGCTTAGTTAAAACTTGTTATCCAGCCTCACTGCCTACAGATTTCAGTGTCTGGGTTTGACTAAGAGATAACTTGCATGAGAATATCCAGTTTTGATCTGAAGGCTTTGAGAGATAGAGGGTCAACAAACTGAATGGTCAGCTGCTGCAATGACTAATCACTGTTGCTGTGAATGGCTGTGTCTTAATTTGTATTCTGACCTCTGTCTTCAGCTTCTCGTTGCTGAAATGGCTTTACATCTCCTCTATAGCCCTTTAGCATCCCTTTTTTTTTGAGGTGATACTTACACATTATATAGAATAATCTCTGGATATTCTTTTTCAAAAAAAAAAAAAATCCCAAATTTGCTGGACTCCTTTAAAACCTCTTTATTCAGGGTTAAAATCTAATTTCTATTATTTCTCCATCTGGTTTATAGATACAAGAATATTCCTCCACAGTGTCCTACTGGGAATTCACTGTCAAATGATTTTCTATTTGATATGTATCTTTTCAGAGTCACTGCTTTCTTTTGGGATACAGGAATATCACATGTTCCTTAAATAACATTAAGGCTACAATCAAACCCTCCAACTTCCCAGTAGATGCTATTTAAGGATGTCTCCTCAGTGGTAACTTTCAGAGGTGTTTTGTTAAACTCATCATAAATCACTGATTGTATACTCTAAAAATAACTTGCACTTACGTCTTAAAGAATTCCATTATTTTACATTCCTTCAAAGGCAGATCCCAGGGAAAAAACCTAATTGTGTTATCTCATTTTGTTTTCAGGATATTGTGGTGCTTTGATTGGCTCAGACCCTAGAACTGATGGGTTCTTAAACCAATTGAATGAGCTGGTTACGCCTCTTTGATTTGCATATTTTGAGGAAGAAGAAGCCGGAAGCGCAGCCATCTTGTGGTTTTTGCTCCCCCGAGGGGTGCACAGCGGGCCCCCTCTGGGCTTTGGCCTGGGGCTGCGGTCCCGCTGGCCCCAGCAGCGGGCGGCCAAAAAAGCCACGGCCGCCCACTAGGAGAAGGATACTCTGGAGCATAAAACTGCTGTGAACCACTGGCACCCTGCAGTGAGTCCCGGCGCGAGGCTTTCCCCTGCCACTGGCACGGCTTGTGCTAATCCAGGCAGGAAAATCACCACGCCGCCGGCAACCAGCGCACCCAGGACTGCGTGCCGCGCGAGACATGGCAAGAAATCCAAATAGGATCAACTCTCCAGGATTCCAGGTAAACTACAGATGCAGACTCTTTTCCAAGTCAGAGAGAGAACGGGAGAGCGTAGTCACATAGAGAAAGACAACATGGTGGCGCCGAGGTGAGAGAACAGAAACACCAAATACTGGAACTGAAATTTCTCCTGCAAGCTTTGGTGAGAGCTGATACAACAAACTATTTCTCTATAATTCATTTGAAGTATGTTTGGGGGGATGGAATCCATATTACAGCCTGAGAAGGGCTGCCCACCCCAGGGCATACGCATTGCTGGGGCTTGGTGGAGACTGAAGAAAGAACCCTTATTTCTAGGCTGGGATTAATTCATCCTTAAAAAAGACTCACCCCATGGACTTTCTTACGACCCACGGTAACAGTTGTGAGAGATTGCAAGTCATGAGAGAGATATCTTCACTGTAGCAACTTTTTCAGGTGGCAATTGCTGTTGTGAAGTTTGTTATAAGGTTTGTGAAGTTACAGTGAAAGAAAACTCTTTTCCATAAGTGTAAAGAAGGACTCTCAAAATCCCATGTTTATTTTTTCTCCTTGTGCGGTTCGTGGGAAAAGGGAGGTATTTGGGAAAAGTATCTGGATGCTTGCTGTAATTTTTTTTTTCATTATTCTTTTTACTCTTAGTTCTATTAGTAATAAATTCTTTTTATTGTTAAGCTTTGAGCCTGTGTTGCCTCATAGTTTTTCTGTTTTCCTCAATAATCCATATTTCTCCTCATGAAAATAAATGCTAATTTCCCTTAAGAATAATCTTTCGTGGATGCGCTGGCATGTGTTCAGCGTAGACCCATGACACATATAAACACAGGTGTTTATTTTTACCAGCATTTGAATATAAGAACATCTAATTGGATATGTTTCTTATGGATCATATCTGAAACTAACCAGGTTAAAGAGAGAAACAAAAAGTACAAACCAGTAAATTTCCTGGTTTTAAATAGTAACTTCTCAGATAACACTCTACTTTTATCTATAACATTTTGAAAAACAGTGACAAATCCCTTTAAGATACTGACTCGAATAGGAAAGAACTGATTCAAAGAAAACTAATCAAAGACAAACATAAGTAAATTAATGAAGCTAGTCTGGAATTCACATGTGCATTTAAGCAGCTATTCACTGTCAGAACAAAAAGGGTGAGTTTGTTGGTTTTTTTTTTCCCTGAAAATTAATATAACTAATGATATAGCAACAAAGTTATTTTATACTGTAACTCAGTGTTTATCTCAGTATCTTGATTCTGAGAATCAAGAATAAATAAATATCAATGATTGTGTTCTTGATAAAGTTTAACATGGTCTTAGTAATATGTAATTGCAATAGTGCTAAACTATACTACTGGGTTGAATTTTAGACTGTAATTAAGTATTGGTTTATTGGCTGAATATGCAGAAAACAGAAAGGCTTTCCTACAGTTATGACTAACTAAACCATTAAAAATTTGTATTTTAATTGCCTTGAAGTTTATGTATTACTGTTATACAAGGCAAAAAGTGGGTATTATCTTTCTAAAATACTAGAGAAAATTACTAATGAGCTGACATCCTGCCATGCCTTGAGGTTCAGCTAACCAAGATTTATGTTCATATTTAAAGACAAGCATGTGCTTAAGTCTTTTTCTATTCATTAGAGATGTTTGAGAAGAAACTGTGTCCCATAGGAGTGATAAGCATATGGCATAAGCACTTTCATGGAGAGAAATCAGGTGACTTTTGTAGCTATGTGAGTTTAACTTGTGGCTGAGAAAACATGATGAAAGATTTGAAATAATGAAGGGTTTAAATAAGATGAAATATAAAAATGCTGTTTTATGACATAGAATAGGAACTATTAAAATGCCCTTGAATAAAAAGTGCTTTTACTTTCTAGCACAGGAGAGATATTAATCTTTAAATATTTTATATTTTCCCTGTGCATTAAATGGCTGACAGAGAAGATTTTAAGGTTTGAAACTTCAGACAAGTTAGGAAATGGGCAATGACCTTATAAACCTTAAAAAGAAGTGCAAAACTCTGAGATACCTAGGGATCAGCGGATCAATGTGCAGATCTATTTCAGGACCATCTCATGATGATGAAAATAAGGATTGGGTCTATGATGATATTAAAGAGATACCAACATATAAATACAATCACATTTAGATTTTCTGTCATGTCAGTCCTGAGTGGTTTCTTATAACCAACTTCAGCTGTAATTCCAGGGAATTTAGAAACTTGCTTCTAATTACCTGAAAAGTATATTTTTAATTTTCTGCTGAATTAGGGATTAGATATAGGCTTATAAAAAATCAATACATACTAAATTTGCCTTAATTCCAGCTGATTATTGTCCTACAGAGGACTGGAGAATAACATGGATGGATGTAATGAATAAACTGTAGCTCCCCCATTATCAGCATCATTTTCCACTATGCTAAGACTCATGTGAGAGTTGAGAGTGTAACTGAGTGGCTGCCTCACTGCTCTGTGGTTGCAGGCTGGACGAGTGGCATGGTTAAGTAGTGGCTAATGAAAAACAAATATATAATTTGTTTTGTAAATGCATAATAGCATCACCAAGAGATGAGAAAATAAATGTTGTGCTAATTTCCAACTGAAGCAGTGAAAAAGGATAACAAGACATGAGGGATGAATCAGTTTCAGACAGTAATATCCTTTATCAATCCTCATTTGGAGGTATTTGTCTGTGGGACGCAATCAAGCATTTTATGAAGTCTTTTGAGGCAGGAGCTATCAAATGCAGGTGGTAAGACACTGTCACATAGAAAACGGAAGAAGAAAAAGAAAAATACCTTCTTGCACATCCTGTTTCCACAATGACAACTGTAAAGTAAACTAATGTTACTGGCAACCTCACACTCCCAGAGAAATCTTCACCTTGCATTATGTTTTGAAGCATACCCTACCAATTACATTGTGAAGTTATGTGGACTGAGCTTCATCTGCCCAGCTATTACCTTTTCCTTGGTTAAGTGTGGGATAGTCCTTGTAAGAGCTTCTCAGTCTCATGAATGTACCACCACAGTACAAACTCTCTACATTTCACAGTCCTGCTGCCAGAAAAAAAGACTAAGCCAAGTATAAGTCAATCCTTACATGAGATACAAAAGAAATTTTTGTCAAAACTATCTTTTGAAACATCAAACAGAAAAGATGAAGGCTTCTCAAGAGTAGCTCTGTTCACTGCCAAGTCAACAGGTGCTTTCTCATATAAAAAGTAAGCAACGCACTTATCAAGCCGAAAGTATGTGTTCTTCATCTGTTGGCAGGAAGAGTAAAAATACTATAAGATCTTTCTATACCGTACATGAGTTTCACCTTGAGATATAGTCACTCTCTTTGGAACAATTTCTTTGACAGAATCTGATAATTTTCTCCTTTCGGGAAAGTATTAATTTCCTTACATAGCATTCCCTAAAAATCTTATTTTTTTTTAAATTGCCATTAACTTCACAAAGAACTCGAGATGCAGGATGTAAGTCTGAAATGCAACTCTGTTCCTTGAAGTATAGTTTCTCTAGTGCTTATGTCAGTGCTGATGGATGAGTATAGAACAAGACAACCACTCTGACTTAGAAAGAACTATGTTAGTGCCCTTCAAAGCCCAATCACAATATTTAGACGTTCTACCACTTGCAGATCAAGCCATGAACTTCTGTCTCTACAAAAAGTATATTTCATGCACGGAAATAGAGAATTCAAGGAGGGGACATAGAAGAAGGAAATGTCAAATGAAATTTGAAAAAGAGGAAGAGATCATCCTAAAGATAAATGTAAAAACACCAACTTATTTACACATCTTTAGATCAGGGGTCCCCAGTCTACAGCTCCCAGATAGAATGTTTCCTGTAAAAATTGTTAATGTTCTTTACAGACGCCCTGATGAAGATTGCTATACTGTATGAGATTGAAGGCTCTGATTCCTAGCAATATTTTTTATATTCACAGGGTGATATACAGAGGCTTATATTATAGAATCATAGAACAGTTAGGGTCGGAAGGGACCTTAAAGATCATCTAGTTCCAATCCCCAGCCAGCCTTTCTCTCTTACTTTAATAAATTTATGTACAGTTCACACTGCTGGCCACTTTTCACATTCATCCAGCAATAAATGACCATCTAAGAGTAAGGACCTTAAAGCCAGTACGGCTTTTTCAGCAGCCCAGCGTATTTGTTCTCAGCCAGCAACAATTGCAGGTGTTCACAGTGAGGCAACTAAATTGCTGTTTTCTATCCCTATGGAGAAGCCAGCAGCAATCAGAGAAACAGATGGGATAGCAAGAGTGGTAATTCAGATTCTTATACACATGAGATGAAACTGCAAAATAGTTCGTTCTTACGTTAAACAGCAATTGTTTTATGTGTTACACAGTCAAACTGAAACAGTGAAAATGTTGTGTGTGTTAAACCACTGAGAGTCACTAGAGAGGTAAAACTTCTTTTTAATTTGCTTTCTTAGTGCTTTCTTTTTTAAAGGCTAGGAAAAAACAACAGGAAAATGGATGCTTTCTACTGTTAGTCTAGTGGGGTTTCCATCCACCAGAAATCTGAATATCCAAGTCTCTGTTGTGTGAGATTGGTTTGTTGTAGAGTAGGCAGAAGTTTCAGTCAGAGTTGATACAACTTTTGAGCCTTTGAGGGCAGTCACACTGGGTGAACCTGGAAGGAAGAAGTAATGATAAAGTTTTACATGTCTGTTGTGGGATCACTCTGTTCTGTCTGTGAGGAGCACACATGCATTTTCCACAAGTAGAAAGTCACTGTCAGCATCTGGTTTTTTTCTTTATGCTTCAGAAGGTAATGCAAAGATTCTTCTGATATTTGCAAATCCTCCTTTTGAAAAGGAAGTTTGAGCATTATTGAAATTCTCTTCAATAACATTTAATAATAGAAGGCGTCTGACCTATTCAATACAAAGTAAGGTAATCGTGAAGGATGATTGAGGAGGCTGGGAAAGATAAATGTAGACAAACTTTCATTTCTGTTTCCCTCATCTTTCCCCTCTGTTTCAATTCCAGTTTCTACTTTGTACATGATCATTATGTCCTGTTTGAGCAATTGAATGTGGGAAAAAACCGGAATTGCACTTAGTTCTCTTATTCTGGTCTCTTAAATCATTAGCTTTTTAATTATATTGATTTTTGAAAACATAAACAAACCTAGTATTAATGATATGCAATTTCAATTTACATTTTTAGCCAGTTCTGTCACCTATACCATATTTAGATTACATTGTATTGATTAATTTGCTTTTATTTACCATGTATGTTGAGCTAGCTCTAGAGGCTTGCACTTATTGAAACATCTAATTTTATTCTTGTTCATTTAATAAGATTTTTATTGTAGAAATGTGGATAATTAGCTGTGGAGGGTATATAGAAACATTTCATCAGAAGCAAATAACTAAGGCACAAATTAGTAGACAATCTTTACTGAGTCATTTAAACTTTTGAGTCTCAATTTACCTTTCGTAAAGTTGGAGGAGTGAGAATTTTGTTTTCTATTTTCATTCTGTAGATTTCTAAGGGTTTCAGACCAGCAACCGCATATTATCATTTACTCATACAATGTCAGAGAGAAACATTTTTGTCTTCTTGGTGTGTTGTCTTTTTAGTGTTACAAAGACATCTGAAGATTATGGGTAGCCTCTACTTGAACAAAGTTGTACCAGTGGTCGGGTAGAAACAGGCTAAATCTGGCTTTTCTCAAAAGCCAGTGCTCCAGCAGACCTGACACTGTCATTGAGTCTTTTAGCTATGTAAAATTTCTCAGGTTTTTTTTTTTTGGTTGGTTTTATGTGGGTTTTTTGTTTTGCTTTATTGTACTGTTTTGGTTGGTTTTCGTTGTTTTTATTTTTGTGGGATGGGAGGAGACTGTTAAATTAGCACTTATAAGACTGGGAAGTCTAAATCTGTTAATGTTGCAGTTAAATTGTAATGTTTAAGCTCCCAAAAGAACATTGCTGAGTGCTGCAGGGACTCTTTTTAAGAAGTGCCCTTTTACTTAGAGCAACAAAGAGGAAACAGTAAAAAAGTAGATGTCCATGCTGTAAGACAGAGCACTGGAGGGAAGAGAAAAGGTTGGTACTTTCAGGAAGTTACTTACAGGGGTTACAAGAAATTCTTAAAAGTCTTTAGTTTATAGTCATAGTACTTTAATTTGTCACTGTAGTGATAAAAGAAACAGTTTAAATTTTTTATTTGAAACTTGAATTAAATATTCTTCTCACATGAAAAATGTGAGGAATTTTGGGAACTTTTACTTCATATAGCCAGTCAGGTTAGGAGCCAAGATTTCTGCAGCAGGTGTAGTAGCTGAATGACTTTTTCATTCACGTTCTGCCTCCATTTGCTGAACAACAAGTATTGTTTAAATGGCAGCAATCTGGCTATCATGATGCATCAGTAATGTCACTCTCAGGTGACATCCCTAAAGGATGGCAGATGGTATCTAACCCAGCTGTCAGATAAGCAGAGGTCAGATCAGCATCTGTCAGCATTAGTACAAGCTTGTTGACATAAAACAAAGCCCATTTAAGTTCTGTAGTTAGTTCAGTATGGAAGGGTCTTTTAATGGAAATATAAGATGATAAACAACGAGTAATTCACTAAACTATCTTTCTGTGTGGTTTGTGCATTTAAAAGTCAATTTGCAGATACTGTTCATAATTGTTTTCTTTAAGGATATGTCCCAAAATCTTTATCAGGAGAATGATAACCACTACAGCTGGTCTCAAGATGAGACTATTGATTTCTAGTCAAATAGAATAACCCCAACATCATCAGATGGGAGGCATGTTAAAGTGTCATGAGGCACTACGATTTTCATGTAAAAAAATAAGAGTTCAGAGGCATAGTAAATACAGACCAATTTAGTGACTTCTGAATGACAAAATCTTGGACATTTTTCCTGCCACATGATTGTGTTTGTCCCTTAATGTTAAAAGGGGTTTGTTGCCTGAGACTAATTTTGGAGTTCCTTGCAGATGCATGTACACTGAAAAAGTGGAGGCTTAATTAAAGCCTGAAAAATTATTTCTATATAGGAAATTCCTACTTTTTTGTGATCTTGTCCTTAGAAAGTCTGTTTGTCTATGGAGATAAAGGTAAAGGAAGTAGGAGAAGATGAGGGAGAGGGAGAGGGGACAGAGGCAGAGGTAGAGAGGGGAGGGAAAGTGAAGGAAAAGGGTAGGAAAGGAGAAGGAGAAGAAGAAGTAAAGTGAAGGGAGGAGATTGTAAAGTGTATTATGCATAATGGAGGGTTGATGGGAAATTTTGAAATTACCAAAGCCCGCTGCTGACAAAAGAAGTAGCAAGTTCAGTTTTGTATGTCTATGTCATATGTCTGTGCAGTGTAATAAGGGTAAGTTTAATGTTTTAATGTGTCTTTTTATGTTTTCCATCTTTCTCTGCAGTAATAAAACTGGAAAAGTTTTAACAAGTTTTTCAAATATAGTTAGGTATGCAGTCTTGTTTTTCATTGGAGATTTGTAGCTTGGCTTTCAGAGCTAGGAAGGCAGGGTCAATTGGTCAAAATTTTGGCATGTTTTAAGACAAGCTTTTCTTTTTCAGTGCAAGGAGTTTTATGAGAGTGATTTGCCAGAGCTACTCAGAAGATGGCAAAAAATTTCAAGAAAGCTTCCTTTTGAAGAAATGTGCACTTCCCATAATTTTAGTTCACCCTGTTAACCCTCTGCCCATTACCTTTCTTGGTGTAATGTTATTATCATTAGTTATAAATAACTGACGGGGATTTTTTGCTAATTTTATATTAATAGTTCTTGTCTTCTTGATCATCACCACAACTGCCCTAAAGTTTTCTAACACAGCCTGTTACTGCCTTATTCAGTTGACAGCCTGCCCTCAGCTATGTTGTTTTATTAGTGGTAGCAGTTGCGATATGAGAGGTACATAGTTCCCAATGGCAACAAGTGTAAACAGAAAGCAAATAGACCTGTCTGGGAAACCCTCAAAAGTAACACACTGCTAACCAAAGAAACCACGACATTCATGGGGCCCTAAATGAGGCAGCCGTCTTTCAATCATTTCACCAGGCTAATTGTTTTTGTGGTTGGCAGGACAGGCTCTTTTAGAAAGCTAGGGAGAAGGATTTCTCTTTTCCTAAGATGGAACATTGGTTTTGTGCATACTTCATCATAATGACTAACATCAAAAAAGCTTGCATTGTGTCATGTGGCAGAACACTATTGCAAGGGGAATCATGTTATGTTTAACATCTGTATAATATCTGTTCTACTTTATCTAATAGCTCTTTTATCAGTGGAGACATTCAGTTATCAGTTATAAGCTGTAATGTTTTGTGACAAGTACCATAGCAAACTAATCTCCCGTTTCTCCTTTTTAGCAAGAACAGTTTCAGATACAGGGGCCCTCTAAGATCTGCACATCCTTGCACCTCTGCTGCATCATTTGTAATGTAGCTTTTCTGTGAGGTTGCTGTTTGCTCTGCAAGTCACTTCAGAGTGAGATTATGATTGTGGAGAAACTACCGAGAGATATTATTGCTTTGTTTTAAGGTTGGAGTGAAGCAGTGGTGTGTTTTTATGTCTTCACAGAGATCTGACCCAGGAATCAACAGCTTTCCTGCTCACTGCTGGACCTTACTCTGTGCTCAGATTTAGTGCTGTAATTCTGATTTGTTACAGAAACGTCGGCAAAACTGAATGGGCACTCCCAGAGACAATAAAACCCTGGCAGTGTCATTGTTATCCACCTCTAGGTCTGGAGGATCTCTTATCTCGCTATGTGGTTTTGAGGGACGATGTCATTGTTTTGTCACCCTTCACTTTCTATGTAGCTGAAAACCAGCCTTGGTCCTGCAGCTGACCTCAGTTCAGGACTGAGACTAAAACAGGTTAATGCCAGGAAAGGAAATGCTCTTTTGGATCTGCTCCCCAGGAAGCTCTGGACATGCACACTGAGACATGCATGTTGCCTACAATGCCAGAGCAGCAGGGCATCACTGAAAAAGTACCAAGGAAAGGGATTATAAGCACTTAGAACTGGAAAAAGTCTTGCTGCAAGATTATCAGAAGTCTTAGAGGGAGGAAAACTGGCATCTGTAAATTGCCTTATGAATTATGTCACCTCTGATGTTCAGATCCAGACCTAATAATTTTCTGTTTAAATTTCCTTTCCTGTGCTATGAGATTACATATTGAAAGTATTTGGGAACTACCTTTGGATAAAACTTTTCATTTTAATATGTTCTATACTGTAGTTTAAAGAGCTGTTTCTGGAGGAATCATCTGTGGCTGGTTATCTGTGGGTCTGTGGAAAAGGCATGGGACAATTAACCTGCTGTGTTGAATATAATTTTTAATGTTGCTGAGCCATTTGGTGAGCCTAGTCTGCTACAGCTTCACTCACCTGACTAATTTTCTCCATCTGTTGTGATACTTTCTTCTCTAAGTATGTTCGCATTTGCCACTTATTCATTAGGTACTTTTCAGAGCAAACCTAGCCTGTCATTTAAAAGACCTAGACTTCATGAGGTACAGATATTTTTAGCTTTTCCAGATTTCTTCCAGAAAACAGATCTGTGCCTTGTTCTGAGTTAACATTTGTTATGAAAGAGAAAACTTTGGTTAAGGTTTCTGAAGCCCATACATCTCACAAAATTAACACAAGTGTTGTTCTGCCATTAGGTCTTCAGCATACAAGATGGTCACTGCAGAATTAATGAGAAAGGAGTTTGCCTATTGAGCAGTAAGAATGAAAAATAAATGTTATTCTTTTCTTCAGTTTACAGTGCACTGTCCATCTTATATGTTGTTGTTCCTTTGTTTTTGAATGCTGAACTTTGCAGTCAGAATGTTCCTTAAATACAGTTAGTTTTGATATCACAGTTCTATTAAAAAACACTGGTAATATAGTCAATATTTTAAAGTTTTGCAGCAACCAGAACCTGAAGATCAAAGTTCATAGCCTATTCATTACTCAGTTGGATATTTTAACATAGCTTGGCATTTTAATTTTCCCTACGGCCTTAACAAGTGAGTCTCTAGACAAAAGTAATTCTCAAGAATTATGGAGTACGTACTTTCATATATCCTTTCTGGCTACATTATACTATAATGTTTGAACATTCTTTTTACAGTAAGGATGATCTGTTGTTGAATCTAGAGACTTTCAAGGAACTTCCTGTGATGATGCCTGCCCTGAAAAAGGATAGGGACATTTGGAAATGTTGCAGAAATGAGATATTCCAAAACATTTTCATTTTGACACATTTTATTATGTGTATCTATTTTTATAGATATAGATTTGGATTTAGATACTTAGATTTAGATTTATGCTTTAAATGTTTGTGTTTCATACTATTGTGGGAAAATATTTATGAAGCTTCAATTGCTTGAATTGGATGTACAGTTCCTCCTTCTTTATCCACACTGAGCATAACTACCTGAATGAATGTAAAATACAAAACACCATGTGGAGAATTCAGGAGGTGAAACATAAGTCCTAACTGAATGCCTAAACCACCTTGTTGTAGACTGAACATTTCCATGTATATTTGGGGTAGAATTAATTATAATTTATATGCTCGAGATTTTCTCAGTCAGTTTTATTTGTACATTTTCACTTTGAGTAAGTTGCATTAGTCTTCTTAAAAATGTGCTGTTTATGAAATGCAGTGTTAGGAGAAGCTACCATCCAGGGTTTCCCCTTAATTACTTCTAACTAGCTAACTTATTTACTTACTTATTTAGTTACTTATTTTAATTTAAGATGTCATAACCTTTATATGATGGGCTTTGTATTGTACTATCACTGAAAGTACACAAACCCTTCAGTTGACAAGTGGCTAAATGTATAGGATCAAGAATCTTCCTAGAAACTTCCTTTTCTAGTGGTTTGCAGTCTAGGTTATACAGTGAATATATATATTTATTTTGATATGTCATACACAAAAAGAGTCTTGGCTATTAAGTACTATGATTTTCAGCCCATAATTTTCAGTTGTTTCTTTCTTTTACATTTATCGTAATATATAGTGACATCATTAGTTTTATAAAATATTGTACATATAAGATAAATATATGAGACTTTGAGAACAAGGGCATGCATTTTTCTGTAAAAAAGCTTGTTAATTTTACTGGCTGTACCACTATGACTTTGACAAATATCATATCTACAGAAATGGTAACTGTTATTTTTGTCTTTGCTGCTTCAATTAAGCAAATCCAAAACTATTACATGTGCATCAGTTTTGTTCCCCAATTAAGTGTCTTTAACAATATTTTCCCCACTGCTTCATTCTGTCTACCAAGTGCTGATGTGCCTTTTATGCATCTAAAGGGCCGAGCATCTGTTTCTATGGGAAAGTTCCATTAGACTGTAATAATCTCCAATTAACTGCACAGCAAATATTTATTTCTCACACATCAAATTAATGAAACAAGTTCAGTGAGAGAAAAACCACATCAGCTTGGTAAACAACACCTATCAAGCTATATAAGCCTCTCAAGGCATTCTTGGCAGACGTCCTGTATCCTGAAGAATTGTATACCCTTGGGAATGCTGTCACCATTTAATTACTAGATGATAATGTTGTTGCAGGTTTGTTTATTGTTGTTTTGTTTTTCACCTAGAACAAGTACAATAAAAAATTGGTTTTCTGTGTTTTCTAATGTGCTGTGCCATGGCTACAACAGTATAATTGAAGAATGATAATTTTCAAGGTACTACAACCACCATTTAATCTTAATATTCAATAAGATTAATATTATATTAGTACTCAGTATTTCTAGAGCACTTATTTCTCTTCATATACAAATGTGAAAGCAGCTCTAAAAATCAATTTTCAAACCCCCACTCTGATTACTTTAGAATAATGATGGTCTCTTTCCTGCCTAAGAGCAATGTGGATCCTTTTCATGTGTTCACAACAATGATAGTTTCACATCCCACACATAACTTTGTATTCCCTTCCCACCAGTCCTAATAACTCCCTGAGCTGTGTTGTGTGTGAAGGCAAGTACATTATATGTAACTTCTTGTAGCAACACAGGACAATGATGCATGAAGTCATAAAATCTTTTGAGCAGTGGAAGCAGAAAGCCTAAATTGTTCTCTGATTATTTAAGTTCATTTTGATGCTATAACATTTATATCATTTTTTCTTAACATTAATTTCTGGGAACCTCATAAATATTTATTTTTGCTTGCACAAGCTTTGCTTTTTATGCCATCTACTTATTCTGAAGCTGACCTAAAAGTAGGTGCATGGAGTTTGTATGACATATACAGCTCATAGTCTGTCCCTAGAGATTCAACTTTAATAACTAGGAATTAACTTACATTTTAATTAATTTAATTTAATGTGAAGTACCTGGACTGACTAGCCCTGTTTATTGGGATGAAACAATGGATGAAAACAATGACATCATTGGTTTGGTTTCTTTTTTTCCTTGAAACAGTTTAAATCTCGGTTAAAGACATGCCTTTATCCAAGGACGATTTGCTTGTTATTTATTTTGTGAAACACACATAGAACTGTGCCCATGAAGGTGGACAATTTATTGTAAGTTCTCCCTGTCTGTACATAAAAATGTAACCTCTTTCACTAGGAGATATGGTCATTATAAATTAGGAAAGAAACCCCGAGAAATGTAAAACTCTTTAAATAATATCTGCATTTCTTCTGAAGTGTAGATAAGAAATATCTTCTGAAAATAGATGAGTTATAATTTTCAAGTCTTGCGATTTGGGAGGTTTTAGATAAGTTAAGACTTTGGGTCTGTGGTTCACGGATCAGATAGTTTATTTAGAAGTGAGAACTAGCCACAAGGTATTTGTAGATAAAATTTTTTAAAAATCTTATTTCTTACCATTGTATCAAATTTTCAGGAATAAATATTTCCTCATTTGAGCACAAAACTTTTTTTTGTACTGAAAAATTCAATTACTAGAGTGGATTTTAAAAATAATGTAAAAATAACACTTAAAAATAAAACCTTCCTATATTTTTAAATATATATATATATATAGTCATTACATATATTTTTGTCAATGATGAAATACTGTCATACTACAGAGATGTAAAGTGAAGCAGTCAATCTTGAAGCTGTTGTTTCCAGTGGGAATTATCCTTGAATATGTTATTAGTCATCAAATCTCCATATGTTTTGGTAATTATGCATTTTGGGGGGCACACACCAAGCAGACTAAAACCAAATAGAATGTTGTATACATCTAAAAAACTCCCAAAAAAAACCACCAACAAAAAACTCTCAGAAATATTACAAACCCATGTTATCTTTCCCAATTTTACCTTGAAATAATGGATAGAAACACACAACCCAAAATATAATACCCTGTAATATATGGAACAATCTGTATCTAAAATAGCCTTTCTGTAGTATATGTATTACTGCAGAATGGGATAAGGAAGTGTGGTGTGAAATTTTCATCTGATTTCCTTAGGGATTTCCTTGCTGCATTGTTTTACTAAGGATTAAAGTCACTATCCCAAACTCTTATGGAGTAAAATCTTAATATTACACCATTGAATATTCTATAGATAAGGAACAAAGAGGTAGCATTAGAAGTAAGTGCAAAGAGGAAATATATATACCTCAGTGAGGAAAAAGATATTGTTGAAACCCTCCGCACTTCTCTGTCTCTCTGCTTTCCTGTGTATTACCAGTGATATCTGATGTTAGGGAGAAATATTCATGAGAGATGATGACCTGGTCTAAGTCAGATCTGTGAAGAAAAACAAACAAACAAGCAAACAAACAAACAAACCAACCAACCCAGCACACAAAAGCAATCTGCCAAATCAACTTAAAGTGAATCAGAATATCTTCATTGTGAGAAGCTTGCCACTGGCATAACACAAACCAGTAGACTGCTACTCATTAGTAGCAATAGAGAACCACTGTTTGTCTCCTTTGTGTATTTTAGAAACCATTGAACTGTAATCTTGAAAGCAGAAAATTCTCAACTGGCTAAAACTGTGTCATATCAAACATATTGCAATAGACCTGTGTATTTACTAAAGTGTATGAACAAAGATCAGAGGCTGCAGAGGGAGAAAGAGAAGAGGAGAGAAAGAAAAGAAAAAATGAGCAAATGAGCAGTTTTCCAGTGGGAAGGGATTGAGAGGTTTCATACAGAAAATTATTTCACAGTCACCAGTTCTGATTACAACCTGCTCCTCTTGTGCTCACTCCTTCTGGACTGGTTGCAAAGGCTGAGATTGTTGGGTGGCACTGAAACACCTATCCAGGAATCCAGGCTGTGAGGAAAACCAATGAATGGAAGGAGATGGGAAAGAAGGTGGTGGGCTTTTGAGTGGCTTTAGTGAGAACTCCCTCCAGACTTTTTCTTTTGGGATGGTTATGCTTCAAAACAAGACTACTGAGTGGTCTTTTTGAAAACACTTTACTGGAATAGATCTTTCCTTACTTCTGCTGGGTGGAAGAACAGAAAATTTACCTGATAACATCAGTCTTTGCTGTCTTAGTGTAACAACAGCAGTCTCATGAATCATTTTTGCAAAATCCATGCTCCTTTCATAGTTTTTTGTTTGAAGTGGTCCTTATCCAGTGCCAGTTAGCAGAGCTAAATCCTTCATTAACCAAGTTCTAACACCATTGAAGAACAAGAACAATGAAATGTTTGCCAAGTTTTTATTGAAAAATTAGATGCAACTTGACACCATTCTTAAATCCCCAGGCAATCCTATTTCAGTCCCTGTAAGATGTTTTTCCCACGTTTTTCAGTTTGCCTTACAAAATATGCCTCAATTTTAAGACTTGAATTCAGTAGGTAAGTGAATATAGAAAATGTACCACTTCATTGTTGTGTTTCAGTCATTCTCAGTCACACAATGTCTTAAATTCAAATGCAGATCTCCTACAATTAGTTTCCTCCTTATCTGAGTTTCGTAAAAGAAGTACAACCATACAGCATACTTGTTGAACAGATTTCTATTTTTCAAGTGACACAAAGAAAAATACAGTTATTATTCTTATTTCTTAGACATGTACAAAACCTGAACTGAAATACCTTCCTACTCGATGGCACAGGATATTTTATTTTCTGTTATTAGGTTGGTACTGAATGCAAATTTTCTCAGTTCACTTACAAAGAATTTTGCACGGTATGGAAGGACACTTCTTTTAACAGAAAACTCTAAGAAAACTGTAAGGTTTCTCCCTGAGTTAGTCAGTAGAAATATTTCTTCTGCTTTCAACAACTAGTATTTCAAGACTAGTATTTAAGCCTTCATTTCCAATCAGTTTTTATATGTGTAAATCTATAGTATTTAAGAAATGGTAAAGCCCTTTTTGAAATCAACCTAACAAAATCCTTAACCTAGTGAAACTTAAATCTCCTGAAGCTTTGTATTCTCTCTCCTTCTGTGTATTGTTTTTGCTTTAGTTCTTTTAATTTTAAAACGTTAGGGATTAGCACTTCAGTTCCTCTGAGACGTGCTGTATGAGTAACTGTTGAGAATGAGCAGTTATATCTTATAGACCTCTTTAGTTCACAAACTAAGTTCGGCAAATGTGAGGACTTTCAGCACTTTTCTACCATGATGCATTAAAGCTTTCTTTTGTTATTTTCAAATATGTTGGAGTTAAAAGCTATGTTCTGAATTTGATAGCTGGAATGCAAAATAAAAGGAGTAAAAAAGTAGCACAGAATTAAAAGCAACAACAACAACAAAAACCCAAATAAAACAAAACAAAAGAAAACTATTTGAAGCCACAGATATATTTTAGAAAACACAAATTTTACTCCTAAATCAGATACAATTTACAGATATAACAGGAAATAGTTCTTTGTGTTTTCTCAAAGTTATCAAAGGTTTACATTAATTTTTACCTATTAAGAGAAACTTGGATATGTAATTTTCTCTGTCCATTACCTCCACTTTGAATAAAATAATATGCCTTGCATCTGAAACCATAAGATCAAGAATTTCTTGGTATGATGTTGTATACTTTAATTCATTTAGAAAATCAAAAGTATTAAATTAATAATATAATCATTCGTGTAGTTTTTCTATTAATGTTCCTGTGTATTCATTGAAGATTACTTTCTTCTCTCTGTGTGTGTGTTTGTCTGATAAGGTCATGATGCTGAAAAGCAGAGGAGAAAACTGAGTGACTTAAGAGGAGATCTGCCTCCCAAAGAAAGGTCGGGAAGTACTTTGACTTACACATGGAACTGAATTCTATGTTAACTGAAAATACCACTAATTATCACCTTTAAAAACAAATACGTTAACCAGTTCTTTTCTTCACCAGTTGTAGTGAACACACCTTGGACCCAAGGATGATAAAGACACCATGTGTGTTTGCAGGGCGTATCATACAGCAGGAAAAGCAGCTCTGAAA
Organism: Ptilonorhynchus violaceus; assembly: GCA_013397565.1. Classification (NCBI taxonomy): domain Eukaryota; kingdom Metazoa; phylum Chordata; class Aves; order Passeriformes; family Ptilonorhynchidae; genus Ptilonorhynchus; species Ptilonorhynchus violaceus. Next base: position 227,463 of record VZRJ01002784.1, read on the forward strand.
ATGGCACATCAAAAGATAAGAGAAGCTTCACATCAGCTGTTTTATCTTTTCTTTCCACACCCATAGCTCTTCCTGCTCACATTCTCACACTTGCATCTAGTGAAACCAGTGCATAACAACTATTTTCTACATAGTCAGAATATCAGTTTATGACACAAATGTTGTTGATTTACCAGGAAGCAGTTCTCCCAGATTCAGATGTTAATATGGATATGAGATGAGAAGAGAGTGCTTTGTGTTAAAGGAAAAGAGTTCCCTTACAGCACGGCCATGGGAAAGATTCTTTTAAAGTGAATAATCCCTTTTCAGTTTTTTTTGCTCAGTAAAAAACAAGAGTTCCATGGTTTAAAAAAAAAAAAAAAACAACACTGCTGAGGGATATTTATTGTTTGGTCTTTTATTTTTTTCTTTAAAATTCATATTTGACAAGCCACACACTCATGGACCTGTGAATTTCAATGTGTTTACTTATCTCTCCCTCTTTACAGGATTAATTTATAGTGGTACCTACATTTCCATGTTGTAAAGGGAAGAAGGATACCAGTATTTTATTATCCATGTGAAAGATGGGTAAGACATGGGCACAAAAAATAACTTTAAATCCTGGTTTATTTCAGCTAGTGCAAAATCTTTCAAATTTGGCAAAAAGGGTTTAAACAGTACCATGTGAAATACATTGCAGCTACTATTATTGATGAATAGTTTTAGTAGCAATTTGTTTGGGTTTTGTTGTTCAAATTTTGCAGTGAGCTGAGATCAAAGCTTTTAATAAAATACAGAAACATGTTGTAGGTTAGATTAGAACCCAGTCAGATGTGGTCTCCCTATAAGGAGAGTGATGCTGTAGACCTACTCAGGTAGGTATGGGAATATGAGAAGCAACATTATTATTTCTGATTACAAAATTTGGAGAAATGTGAACAGTTGTAATAAGTAAGTCTCCTTATCTTAACTTTAAAATTGAGATTACTTTTGTGCTGAAAATGAAAAATACTGGAAGAATTATGCCAGTTTGTGCCTAAAATTGGAAAAGATGAAACTAAAAGTACTCTGTTCTTTTAAACCTTCTTTCTTTAACAAGAGAAAGGCAGGTTATGAAATGCAGTAGGTTTTCCAAACTCTCCTTGTTCCTGAGGAGGTCACAAAATCCATTCCAACGTATCTGTTGTGTAAAAAGACTGAACTTTCTCTCTGGTACAAATATCCTAAATGCAATATGCTGCAATTTTTGAAGTTTCCAATTTTACATTTGCAGTAGCAGGAACTCTCTGGTCTCAGCCTTATCTTCCAGGAACCCCCTTAATGGGAGTTTTGTAGGAAAAAGTAGAACAGACTATAGTTGTTAAATATATTTCTTCTATCACCATGTAAAGAGATGCCGTGCTAATTATGAGACATCTGTCAAAAGACTTTTTCTGCCCGACCACATCTATTGCCTGAATATAGTTTCATTCTTTCTTCATTTTGTCTTTTTCAAACACATTCTTACCCTTGATTTCATTATTTCACTATTTTTTATATATATATAATTTGTCTGCAATACAACTGGAAGATTGATTTTCTCTTGCATTTTTACATGCAGGAATGAACATCTGAATATTTCAATGTATGAAAATTATATAAATCATCTTCCATTTTGAACTATATTTTGGAATTTATATACAAAAACAACACGATGAAAAGAAGATCTTAGAGAATGGAGACAATACATCTTTTTATTTGACAGGGCAGATAAGTAATTCAGTATAATTCTGTGCAAATATAAAATATTAATCCCATCAAGTACAAGAAAGTTATATTCTGTGTGCTCTGAAGAGGCTTATTCTTTTAAATGTTATGAAACAATTGGTTTAGGAAACAAATAAACAAAAAAATAAAAGTGATAAATTGGCAGAGCTACAATTAATGAATCCCTCTTTTTTTTTTTTTTTCGTTTCACCACAGTATCCCTTTGACTTCAAAAGGGTTTGACTAGATTTCCCCTTGCCTGCCAAAGGAAAGAATTTCTCCCATGTCAGGATCAACCAATTCAATTCACAAACACACAGCATGTAAGTATTCTGACTTTCTGAGAGTACAGAGGAAACATTTTTTTTGAGAGAAGAAATCTGACCGGCAGAAAATTAGTTTGAAACACAGCTGTGATTCTTAATATTTAAGGAACTTTCCCATTTAAATAAGTCAAACTGGAAATTCATGAGTCTGCACTGATGTGGGTTTGTTTCTCCCCCCTCTCCCAACCACAAAGATCAGGAGTACCTTCAAGATTGCCTTACAGGAAATATTTTGATGAAGAGCCTGTCTTATGTCATGTTTTGGGAAAGGAGTCAAGGAAACAGGTGAGGGGCAAGGAGCATAGTGAATCTCAGTGATTCCCAGCTGTTGTTCAGTGCGCTGGGAAATACTGTCAATGAAAAAAAAAATTAAAGAATATGATAGCTTTAGTCATAGTTGCAGATACAGATTCGGGAATCTGGTTTTGTGTTCCCAATATTGTCTCAAAGATTTACTTGCCCTTGGTGCAGCAGTCATCCGAGGCTGCACTATCCATGTATACTCCCTGGAGACATCCACATTGCCATTAGTGGGATGAAGACAACTTTTGCTGAACCCTTGACTGCATGAGTTGAGTGCCAAACAAGTGGTTTGCTTGTCACCATTTTTCTGTATAATACTCCATAACCTTCATGTCAGTTGCTAACTTTTAAAAGACCTATGGGATAAATACTAGTTCTGAATTCAGAACTGCTTTTTTTTGCATCAGAAAATTCATAAACAGTGCAAAACATTGGTGAAAACCAAATGTTCCAAGAAAATTCTATTTGAAAAGAATACTGAATAAGTTATTTTTCAAATAATATACTTGTGAATTATTTAACAGTCCTCTAAAGGCAGTGTTAAAGAAGTGTTCCTGAATATCTGTACTTTCTTTAGATAACTGTAAAATTTGCTAGGAAATTTTATTTATTTTATTTTATTTTGAAATAAACAGTTTTGTGTGTGTCTGGTTTAGATAGCTGATAAATGTTGCATCTGGTGGTGGTATCAGATTTTGCACATTACTATGCATTAACTATATGTAAGAACTGATTCTTACTCCATTTCATTCATTTTGATATTTTCTCGATTAGTACATTTTATCATGATTTCCTTTTTCACAATTGCTAGGATGTGGTTATCAGGGATATCATATTGAGATTTACATTCCTTTATTGTTCAAATACAGAGTAAAATACTTATCTCTACTCCTAAAATTTAAATGCACCTCACACACACAGCCAACACTTCTTTTTTGTATCAAATAGAGGATGCAACTTCCATTTAAATAGATGTTCTCTAAGAGGAATTGTAACTTGAAAAAGAAAGTATGATAGGATGTTGGGACCCTGGGCTTTCACTGTGGTAATTAAAAAGCAATTTGTTATATCACTGGGTGAAATATGTATAGATGTAAAGGTTTGGGTTTGTGAATTATTAATAATGTACTAGTGACAAAATGGAGAATTTTGGGTGTGGGTTTTACTTCTTCTTTCTTCCTTCTTCTTCACCAATCTAGATAGTTTGACCATTGGTTCAGAAAGGCCGCATTGCAGACAATAAATGAATAGTCACTGGATTATAAGTGAAAACATGTTAGTTGGCAGTCTATAATTGGGTAAATTAGGCTTTAAATAGCCTTGGAAGTCATGGTTTGAGGCCATTTTTCCACCTTCCTAACTTAGAGAGTGCCCTGTGCTGCCTTGTCATAGATAAGAACTTATAAACAACCTGATTAGAACTCTTCAGCATCTCCTGTGTCTTACTCCAAACTCTGAGCAAAGAACTCACGAAACACTAAAGGAAGAAACAGAAATGGAATTCAAACAATAGGATATTTATGCTATGCTGTTACTTCCATCATACCATATTTAAGTACTGATTTGACATTTGACCAATGGAGGACATGCATGAAATAAATAGTTAATTCCTCTCTACACTGTAAGGGGGGAACTAACTGTCCTAGAAGGCCACACACTGAAAATGACGTGTTTAGAACCATCTGGCCAATATGGAAACTTGTGATTCTGCACTTCTCTTTGTGATCGCCCTTCTCAGAGTTTCTCCTCCATCCACAGACAGAATTGTTTCCTGACGAAAATTACCCAGAAGCATTTCTGGAAAACAGAGTAGAACTGGACTTGATTTTCCCACCAAAAGTCACAGGCGTTTCAGAGAACTCCCTAGTCTCGAAACATGCTCTCCTTCTGGTCTTTTAGGACCTGGACTACAGAAAATTCAGAAGCTGCCATTAACCTCTCTTTCCTGTTTTTGAAATCATTAGACAGCTAGTGGGGCATGCAAAGAGGCTGTGCCAATGTGCTCTCCTATTGCAAAAAGCATTTGTTGAACAAACAGGTTGAGACCTGTTTGGATACTTTCAGTGTGGAGACAGCAAGTGCACAGCCAGTCCTTGTATTTAGCCAGCTGTCCAACCACATCCACAACTTCCTGCTCTTCTTCTTCTGAAAGCTGCCTTCAACTCAATATCTCTTTTTGGAGTGTTGGAGTACAGAAGCACTAAAGAAGTACTAAATACTTGTATGTGAGGTGTTGGAACTGTTCATCATTTCTTTCCTTCATGTATTACTTCACTGACAAATGACCATGGATGGGAGAAGTACCTCTCAATCAAAGACAAAAAAACATAAAACAAAGAGGCTTTGAAGATTAGAATTTACTGGTTGTATTGCTGATGAAACAGAAACACAATAATATCTAATTTACTTCTACTTGGCCTTTGTAACAATCATTGAATATCCTGAGTTGGAAGGGACCCATAAGGTCCATCCATAAGGATCATCAAATTCCAACTCCTGGCCCTGCACAAGACAACCCCAAGAACCATGTCAGGTGCCTGAGAGTAGTACAGAAGTAAAAAGCTGCTATTATTATTATTATTATTATTATTATTATTATTATTATTATTATCATTATTATACATATCTGTATTTTACAGACTGACTTATGCAAAATGACTTCCACAAAATGACATCAAATCAAAGAAATTAGGTGGAGGATTTTTTTCTTTGTTTTTTATTCAGATACTTCTCATAGTACAGCTGACGGAAATACTAAACTTCCATGTCCCTGCGGGCAGCACCTCTGTCCTGCCCAAGCCCAGGACCCTCGTCAGGCCCAGCCCGGCAGCCCAGCTGAGCCGGGCGCGGCTTCCCACAGCCCTACCCTGCCCACTGAGCCGGGCACACCCACAGGCCACATCCCATCCCGTCCCTCTCCTCAGGGAGGTGCTCAGTGCTCGGGACTGGGGCTGCCCCTGTGCCCGCAGGTGCCCTGTTCCTGGCTGGGGAAAGATGGGCCGTGGCTGTCAGGATCTGCCTTCACCCGCCATGGGCAATCCCAAGGTGTCCTGACAAAAGCTTAAAGCAGTTTAAAAGCTGAATTTTTTACGAGAAGTCTACTATCACTTTATCCTCTAAGATACCCACGATCTTCAAAGACTCATTGCACAGGGAGAAGTCTAAGGACACTTTTCACCATACCAGCATCTACAGAGAGGCAAGTATTGAGTAGACATATACAGCATCCCAGTGAGCACTTCCAGTTCTTTTGCGGAACTTCAAAAGGAATTAAAACGCTTCTTTCTATTTTACTGAATTCTTCATACCTGTAGGTCACAGCAGTAACGCCCTGCCAGATGACGATTCACTAATTATTCTTCTTTGGAGACTGTTTGGCGTTGGATAATGATGTTACAGGCAGGAAAGACCATCAAATAGTCTGTTCTGTTTGTTTGATATATTAGCTGTATCACAACTGTTACTTCTAATGTCATTTTTGAAAAATTATTTCCGATAAGAGCTGCGGTGGTTAAAAATCGTGCTGGAAGGTTGGCACGTAAGTCCTGGTGCACCGAAGGACCACTGCCAGAGCATTGTTCTGCTTTTCAATTTGTCCAGCTCTGCCAGGGATGGATTTACAAATATTTATGCTCGAGGCACAGAAGAAACACAGAAAGTGAAAAACAAAGAAGGTGTTGAGGTATTGGCAGGGGGAAGCGAGGTTGATTTTTGTTTTTCCACTGAATCTGTAGTGTTCTAAATGAGTAAATCGGAGGTAATGTGAGGCAGAAATCTGATAAACAGGAGTAGTCTTTTTCCAGTGGATCAATCTCTTTCAATTTCACCTCCCCTTCCATCTGAGATATAAAAGCTAAAAAGCATTACTGTGGAACACAAATCCAAGATTAAAGAGGGTCCGTAAGGAAAGCAGTCTTCCTTTCCAGAGAGAGGGGAACAATGGGAGTGAACAGGCACTGGCATAGATATTTGCCTTTGGATGGGTAGTTTGATTTAAAAAAATAGTAGAAAAGCTCATTACATACCTCCTGTGAAAACAAGTGAGGAGATTTTTTTTTTTCATGGAAAAGATGAATAGCGTTCTGATAATAATGAATATATAATTAGTTAATTAGTAGAAAACACCAAAGACAAGAACTTTATGGTTCATCTTATCTAGTAGTCTTGAGGCATTTTAGTTGTTAATACAGTGATAGTTTTTGTTTCTATTGTGATCTTAATGAACTTGAATACTAGTGACAATAGTGCAATTGTTTTCAAATGTAAGGTTTCATTCTGTTCAGAAGAGAAAACATGCTTGCAAAATTATGACAAACATAAATATTAATAATAATGGTATAATCTTATATTGGAAATTCATCCAAGTTCTTGAAGCTGCATTTAATGATTAGCAACTGTAAGCTCAGTTACTACTGAAAATTACTGAAGCATAACTTTAGTATTTTGTAGTTTATTAAAAAATAACATTTAGTATTTAATAAAAATTTAAAAACAAATCTGGCTTTATACACTTCTCAGCAGAAGACAAAAGCAAGGAAATGTCATTCAGAAATGACCAGCAAGTCTTGTCCTGTTTATCCTTTGCAGAGCAGAAAATAGACAGTAAAAAGCCATTCTTGTGCTGATCCAGAAGAGTAAAATATGTCTTACTAAAGTTTGTCTGCATATTTCCATGTTCATGCCTATCTTGGCTTCACCCAAAGGGGCTAGATGACCCGGATTTGCTAGTTTACTTAGGATCTACTGAACGATGGGGGGAGGTGTTCAATAACAAGCTTTTAGTTTTTAGTACATATATGCTGCAGTAATTTTCAGTTCAACTCTTGTTTAAAACCATGCCTTTTTTCCCCCCTCATTGAAATAACAATAGAGGGGAAATCCTCAGATATTAAAAAACGTCCCAAACTTGAAATAAGCCTGCTAAATTATAAGATAGAAATTAGAATAAAAGTGGTATGTATAATAGTTTCCAGCTATCAATCAGCTGCCATCAGAGTATTCTGCTAGTCTGATATGCACAGATACTTACAGAGTGTGTTTACACAGTCATCAGCATTGACACTGCCTACATGTCAGAATAAGAACTGAAAAATCATACTGAAAAGTTAATGGCCATCCTCAGTTTTTGCCATTTTAGCACATACATTACCATTTGCGTAGTGTCTAACTAGGGCATCTATGTTTTGAATGGTACTCACTGAAAATTTTCAAAATGTATTTCACATAACTGCATCCATTTTACCATCTTCTAATTTTCTGCCTACAACCCATCAATCCTTTCCAGTGCCATATATTATTTCTGCAGAATCTATCTTTGTATTAAGATTTTTACACAAAAGCATGTTCAACAGTCCTCTCATTTCATATATTCAGTTGCATGCAAAATTATGGGTATCAATTTAGTAAAAAGAATACAGTTTCTGCATGCAATTTGCAAATTACCATAATTCATAATTTCTCACATTGTCATCCTTACTATGTTTTTGTTTGCAGGGGCTGTTTTACATTCACTGTTCTGCTTCTTGTCTGCATAAATTATGTTTGTGTCTGTAAACATATACTAAATGATTATGACTACTCTGTGCTAGCCTATTGAAACGCAACTGAATCATGAGCACATGCCCAGACATGGTACTCCATTCCTTTTTACCCTCTTTACTCTTTGACTATAATTGTTTGCAGAAATATTTTATCAGAAAACCTAAGAAGTCTTAAGTATCCACAAGATTCCACGAGACCAGGTTACTCAGAGCCCCATCCAGCCTTGTTCTGGACACGTCCAGGGATGGGGAGTTCACAACCTTTGTGGGCAACCTGTTCCAGTGCCTCACCACTCTCACAGTAAAGAATTTATTCCTAATATCTAATCTAAACCCGCCCTCCTTCAGCTTAATGCCATTTCTCCTTGTTCTTGTGTTGGAGGCCCCAGTGCATCCTGTTCATTTAGAGGTTTTTTGATCTTTAGCAGTAAAGAAAAAAATGCAGATAAAACAGCTGAACGAGTTTTTTGGTGTATGTATTCGCTTTTGGTGCTTGTTTCAGTGTGGTCTTTTTTTTTCCCCCAACATTATTGTCATGGCATTTGTAAATCTCTTACCATAAAATGTACCTTTAAGACCAGCACTACAAAACTTGTGGATATTAAAACAGGTGCTCACAATCATGATGCAAAGAAGGTTGTAAATAGTGCTTTTAAAGACTGTCTTTCTGATCATTAAATGTATATATTGAACAAGATTCTGAACCGCATGTTGCTGAATATTGGATATCGACTGAGGCCAAATGTGACTGAAATCCCACTATGGGATGACCTTGGTTTTGGGGTGAGAGTTTCCAAGCCTTTCTCTCTTAAACACAACAATGAAATTAAGATGCATACCCTTGATTCCGGGAAGAATTGTATCAGTATAATAGAGATGACGTAAGTAAGAACAGATGGTATGACAATGAAGGAAAGAGGAAGAGGATGAGAGCAGAGTTTTTGCAGGCCTCAGCATAACCATGGCCGCATGATTTCTCATATATACATACCTGATGTATTTGTCTTGGTTTTCTTTTGCCCCCACCCTTCACATTTGTCTGTTTCTGAACTGATTTGTCATGTGTTGTTCTTGTACATAGTTTTAGCTGAGTATTAGTTAACTTTTTGAAGGGGTGGTGGGAAATCCAATATGGCCACGTTTTTTTTCATATTTGGTTTGTCATAGCCATATTAGTTTATTTACAGTTAAATGGTTGGTTTGTTCACTTTTATTTTCATGTGTGAGTATTATTTTGTGATGTGTTTCTCTTGCTTTGCTATGCTCTGTCAGCTCTCACATGGTCTTTTTCCTCACTGTGAACAAAGGAGATTATTCAGACTTATTCCCATACAAGCCATAGTTGTGGGGCCAGATGGGCTGCCCCTTGGAAGAAAAGGGGCATAGAAGGATAAGAATCGTTCATGCCAAGGTGCAAAACACATGAAGAAAACCACTGGCCTCTTCTCATATAAGTTTGTCCATTAGGTTTAATAGAGGTTTCGTTTGGCATATGCCCACCCCTTGTTCTCTGCAGATAGCTTTCTGAGAGAGGGAGCAAACTTACTGAGTTAAAATGGAAGGAAGCAGATGACAAAAGTGTATGATAATCAGTGTCTTTTTTCTCAAAGGTTTTGGGTTTTGGAGAAAAGAAAAATATCTGTCCTCCCCATGCCACCCCAAGTTCTTGGTTAGGAAAAGGATTGATCAAAACAATTGAAAAAAATTTTTTTACTTAGTTTCCAGTCTCCTCACCTGTATACATTATAATAAAATAACATTTCCAAGAGGGATGACAGAGGACATTGTAAAAAATGGAAATAATGTCTTTTTGTGCTGTGTGAATAGCAAGCCTATGTACTGCCATGTGTGAAACCTGTCTTGGAGAGCTAATGACTAGAATAACCAATTTTCTAGCCATGGAGAAATAAACCTTGTTTATGAGGCAGAGTTGATACTGCAGGTGATTGAATGGCTGTAAGCTGGAGTTCTGTGTGCATCTTGAACCAGGCTGTGTTGCTTTCATTGCGCAATGGATCAAAACAATACGGGAAGGCATGGTCCTGACTCCAAACCAGGTGAAATGGATCATTATTGTTTTTACACAGATTATGCAAAATGCTAATGTTAGGATACACCTTGGAGTCACAAAGTACTCAGCCAACTGGATGAGCAGCTTATTTGGATGCTGTGAGAGCTCAGGGCCCAGCCAAAGGTGTTTGTGATTCTTGTGCAGAAACTGTGGCATTTATGATGGTTGTGATGGTTACATTGTGCTATCCACACTGAAAATTTCAAACAGAATTCACAGATGATGTCTCTTGGGGAAAGAAGGTCTCAGCCTACCCATATTTGAAGACCCTTGAACTGTGGAAAACATAGTCATTGCGAGTTTATCTCCAGTGAGGGTTTAGAGCATCTATAAATCCGCAGAATAAGGCAGCCCTAAGAGGGTATTAGCTTTTATTACCACTTGATACATTTTTCACCTTACTTGGAAACACTGGTTTTAGGAGAAGCAGAAGAATTGTAAGCATGATGTGTGCTAGACAGGGCTTTAGGCGCAGAGGGTTATCAGGAGACTTGCTAAGTGTGCTTAATGTGTAGGGGTCCCAGAGCCAGCAATTAACATGCTGTAAACATACTCATTCATTGGTTGTTCTCTTCCTTGTATCATTGAGTTTCTCACTATAGGCAGAACCCCTCTTCTTTGTTCCAATATTTTGCAATTAGACTGGTTTTACTGGGGATGTACTTTGTTCATATACTTCTTGCAGACATAGACATATTCTTCATATTCTTCAGAGATTCCTCTGTCAAATCTGCTACTTACAGTGTTTATTTAATTAAATGAAACATGCTGATTTCCAATGTGGGACAGTGGATGCAATTGAAAAGAAAAAGGCAAAACCAAAATTACAAACATGACTGTTTATGTCCATATCATTCAAGATGCAATATTCTTGCTGTTCCCATTCTTACTTTTAAAGGCATTCAGGAGTATAAAGCTGAAAATTGTAAGCTGACCCTCCCTGACAAACTGTCATGGTTTGAGGACACAAACATACACAGCCTGACCAGCATCACAAAACAATCTCTCCGATGCCACTCTTATAGCAGTCATCACTCTGCTGGACTTGGCTATTGCTAAACTCCTACAGTTGCTCTGTCAAGTTTCATTACCAACAACTCAAGTGCCAAAGTCAGTGCAACATGCATGGCTTTTTAGTCACTCAGTCAAACCTGTCCACGTGGTTGTAACTGTACTCAGAGGTGGAGTTACTAAAAGTAAACTGCCGTGTAGGGAGACCACTGCAACAAGTTACAAGGTCAGTTGCAAGGTGCTAAAATTATTTTATCTGCTTGCAATCCACTTGTCGTACGCATCTCGGTGTGGATCTTTTTGGACAACCTCTTTAAGTAGCAAAAGTATATTTCAGATCGAATTCCCTAAGCATAGGCAACAAAATGAGCACAAGAACTGTAAGCAATCCCAGCAGAACACCTCAGAGACTGAAACTGCTGAGACTGAATTGCCTGATCAACACTGACTGCTGTGTGTATGGCGATCTCAGCGGAGCTCACCTGATTGCTCTTTTCTCCTTGGTTGTCACTAATGTGCACTTCAATCCTAAACCAATTAAGCACAGAGGAGCATTAAACAGAGTATAATCTAAAAAGCATTGTAATCCAAAGTATCAAGTACGGATAGGTTGATGTGTAACACATTTTTAAAATGAATAATTTAGAAAAAAGTTGTATCAAAAGGCAAAATTAAGCTGCACCATAAGTAAAGGGTGTGTTTTCAGTTCATAAAGAACATCATTTAGTCATAAACATTATCCTTTATTTTGTCAACAAATCTCCTATACGTGCATTTTAATATTGTTCCTCTTAAAATTGTTTCAGAATACACTGATAAATCTACAGACACAAATGTAAAGTAAGAAAATGTACCAGGCTGAGGTCTGCTTATTCATATAATGAATATTTATAAATATCTTTTATTTGAGACAAGCAGTTATTTTCCTGTTTCTTTTGTAAGTATATAAAAAGGTTTGTGCTAATTAAGAGATAGCAATATTTGGTTTCTTAAAAACTCCTTTTATATCGTAGTATATTTGCTTATTGTCTTCTGCTTGTATTGCCTGGTACTGCTAATACATTATCTTAAATTTTAGCCTATTTTCTGTCAGATAGAAATGAGCATATGCTTCTGTTTCACTGTGTATGTTGTCAGTCATCTCATATGGTTGTATCTGCAACAGATTTGTCAGTTTTAATCACATTGTAAGTTCTCTTGCACGTTTTGCACTGCAACAATAACAAATGCAAAAAATTTTAAAAAAAAATCAATATTTCAAGCAAAACCATATGCAAAACAATGCTTTCTGAATCAGTTTTCAGCTACGCACAGTTTGCAGTACTTTCAGTATTTACATTTATTCCCAATGGTTGTTTTTATCATAAGATCATACAAACTTCCCTAGGAGTAATGACAGGATCTTTGCCTTGGTAGAAATAAAGATAAGCAGAAGTTTCAGGGTCAGGGAGGTGCTACTGGAACACAAAATAAATATATAGAGAAAATTACAGTAATTATTTTTCTGTGTCATACAAGTTGACAGTCCAATGCTTCTTGACAGGGAAGTGTACGGAAGTCTAGAATAAAGAGACTCTCTGGAAAAATTAATTGCCATTAGTTACCTATACTTAGGGAACTGAACCCTGGGCTCTGTCTCCTATTTACCTGCCAGTTGTATCTTTCCCTTACTCCCCCTTATAGAAGGAATTAGCATGCCATTCTTGTTTCTCCAGAACCTCTTCTACTAACACTCCTCCATTCATAAGTGTGCCAGCAGGTAACTCCAACCCATGTCAACCAATCTGCACAATCCCTCTTTCCAGCTTCCTGCCTCCACCTCAAGTTTACTTTGCTTTCTTTTTTGGGTGGGGGAAGTTTGATTTTGAGTACTAGGAACAGCAAGTAGGAGGTTGTCTTCACAATCTGATGTTTAAAGGCCTCAAATCCTTTCAGTGCATTTTTTCCTGCAGTCTGCAGCCTGCTCAGAATTGGTTTTCCTAAGGACCTGTTATCAATGCTTATAAACTAAACCAGCCTTGAGATAGCTTCCAACATGTGAAAGTGGAAAGAGAGTAGAAAATCTTCATATTTCACACACTTTGGCTTTGTACAACATTGCTTTGACACTGAAAGATATATATTCAGTTACTGAGATGCACCAAAGAACAAAGGAAATCCGGTAAATTTACCCCTTCTATTGAGAGCTTTTCTTTAGAAAAGTATTTCATACTTTCTTGATATGCAGAAATGCTTTGGGTTTGAAATACAATGAAATACATATTTACACACTGTGGGTCAAAATGCACACAGATTACTAATGACACTTAAGGATGCTGTGTTACCATCAGATGATAATCTGATTACCTCATTAAAATAGAGTATCTGGAGTGTTAGACCAGAATATTTTCTCTTTTTAAATCCTAGGTTATACATCTTGTGCTTAAATAATCTGCAAAGCAGAAAAGACAAGCTAATGTAGAAAGACAATAATGACTTGTCTAGCGTTTATGGCTGTTGAATTGGAAAGCATTGTCTCTCACAGAACCCGGGGAATAACATGACTCCCTGAACCACTGGACACAAATGAATGTGCTTGCAAAAGAACCGTGTTTCAAAGCAATAAAGTATATAATAGAATATATGCATTCAAATGGAGAGGAACTTCATCTCTTACAGTGGAAAGGGAGTAATTTAATTTACGTGTCTACAAATATATTCTTTTATCTGTGCATCAGAAGGTAAGTTCTGTCATAGTGAAGGGTTTGTACTTCTGTATCTCTGCATAATAAGCATTGGAAAGATAAATAAACTCTATTGTATAAATATTAATTTTTTTGCAAAGGCCAGCAATACCTGATCTCTTACAGTGCGCCAGGAAAATTACTTTTTTTACAGTATGCTATGCTTAAACCCACCTTGGCTGCTTTCCAGAAGTGCCAGCAGTATTGGAATTGCACTAGAATGAACAGCTTGAAGCTGAACTTAGGTTTGAACTCCAGCATACAGAAATTGCTTTGGAAAAAAGATAACTATGTGTTACTACAGGGAAGAGCAAAACAAAACTTTGTATTAGTTTCTTTTCCTTATGCTACTGCTTCACAGCTTCAATGAAGGGCAAGTTTATTTTTTTTCTTTGTGAAGTGTTACTTTGGACTTTACCAAAGTTATAACTTCTTCACAGCAATGCAAGTAAGAGTAAAAACCTCAGACTTGAGTTTTAGTCAGTGGAAGAAAATTGAGTGCAAAATGGCATGTTTTGCATATAACCCCTCTGCAATGTTTGGGTTAAAACCAACTCACTGCAACTAATAAAACGTCAGCCTTCAAATGCAATATCATGAATGCAGTATCTACTCTGTATATCTTCAGATTACCTTGGTGTTTGCTTTGGTGATCAGCTACTTAAAGAACAATTCAACTCCAAGATCATTAATGATTCTTCAGATATTATTAATGGTTAGTCTTTACTATATGAACTTACTCCTGTACATCCTTGCCTAAAATTTAAGATTTATTACAATCATAAAATTTTCAGATCTCAGAACATTTTTTAACTGAATATGTTCAGAATAAGGATAAGCACACATGGTCTTGAGTGATACATATAGTAATTGTAGAAAGAATCCTATGTAAGATAATTCTATTTTAATTCCATTTTCACTTATTTCCTTGGATTCATACAAGTGTAAATGAGAACAGAATTAAACTCTGAAAATGACCATGTCCTCTGCTTCAGTGAAATCAGGTCTGAAATCAGGTCAATTCTTTTAAAGTTACACTCCTTGATGTGTTCCATAATGCCATTTCCTGAGCACTTCCCTGCCCCAAAACAATCCCTGCAGATCTCCCTTTCATGGGGCAGATATCTCATAGGGTGTGTGGAAGAAAAGGCTGAAATGAAAAAATTAATTATTCTAGTCAGCTTAGGTGGTGTCATGAAAGTGGTACCACTGTATACATGAAAAATAACTAAAAAAAAATCCACTTCAGAAGTAGATTCATCTTCATGTGCAAACTAATTCAGTATCTCTGAAGGCAGACACATATACAAACTGCCATAACATGATGATCTAAGAAATCTGTCAAAGTATCGTAGGTTGCACAGAGAAAATTATCAGGACAGTATTTTACTCTCTTTTTTTCTCTAGTAGAGGCAAAGCGAAAATGTCGCCATCCCAAAGTATTTCGTACAACAATGAAAAATTACAATAACCACATTTATGTATTCTAGCATTCAGATTTCTTCCTTTTGCTTCATGTGAAACCTTCATTGAAGGTTTGTGCCCAAGGCTGGCTGGAGGGCATAAGCTTTTAAGCTCAAGTACACTTGTTTAAAAATTACTGCAGGGAGAGGAGATCACTTCTGAGCTCTGAATGAAAGGTTCTTGCACACAAGCTTGTATCTCAAGGTCACTGGTCTCCATTTAAACACTCAAACCGAATGATCTTGAACAAAAGATTTATTTTTCTCTTCTCTGCTTGGTGAATGCCAGTGGCATTCTGACTGAGTGAAAAAAATCAGTGATTTTACAACTGGAAGAGTATTCCAGTCGAAATTGACACACTGGCATGTTATTTTAAAACAAAGAAGAGTTTTTAACAACACATTAGTGAAATGGCTTTTTAAAGTTTCTGGTTGTAAATGTTGTCTGTCAAAAGTGATGGACAAATAACCTTGATTTCAATTTGATTCTCTTTAGCTCTTACATCACTTGTGGTCATTAAATAGTTGTTTTGACTATGTTTCGTCTATGTTTCATTCAAGGGAATGCAATTGAACATTTTATTGAGGGGATTAGAATCTGGCAGGAAACTGGAGCCTAGTATCGTTTTCTTGTAGTATAAATAGTTTGATAAATGATCTGTTCTGTATTTTTTCCCACATCATTCTCAGCCCTTGTTTGTCTTGCATTCATGGTTTTTTTGCTTCTTCTCTCTGTATGCCACAGCTGCAAAGACACTGTACCTTTTTAAGATGTGTCTAGCCTCCCAAACAGATACATGCAGATGCCAAGAACACTAGACATAATAACTGCATCTGTTAATGTTTTTGTGTACAGAAAAAAGTACATATCTGTCAATTACCATATTTTTTCTGGGTAATACCAAACTGCAATATGTTCAATGCTTCATTTGCCTTGCTACTATGTAGTTAGTACTTGCTTTGTTAGCAAATAAAGACACTTTTAAATTTGAAAAAAAATGGAAAAAGAATAAACACCAGAAGTGAAGCAAAGTTTCTCAAAATAAAATATTATCATAAATCTAATAAAATACAACTCTATATAATAGAATTGGGCTGTTTCATTTCAGAAGTTAAGGGTGATTGCTTTTTGTCATTGACAACAATGGAATAAAGATGTTACCTGAATTGGTAGAATTACTTCTGTTTAAAGGTAGTTTTTAGATTTACACATTCATTCTTAAAAAAATTTTTCCACTTGAAAAATCAAATAATTAACTATCACTAAGAGGAAAGTTTAACTCTGTGTTAACTTATGTTAAAAACTTCACATTTTTAATTTGCCATTCTGATAATGTGAAAAATTTTGGATAGTGAGGTATCTACATTTTCATAAATTTTAAATAAGAGAGATATTATAGAATGATAGAATCTTTTGGGTTGGAAGGAAACTTAAAGACCATCTAGTTCCTACCTGCCTGCCATGGGCAGGGACACCTTCCACTAAACCAGGTTGCTCAAACACTCATCCAATCTGGCCTTGAACACTTCATATATGAATATCCAAGTTTAGAAATGCACAAGTAACAAATTTTAGATATCACTTTTATTGTGGAAATTTTTTTTTAAATGGAAGTATTTCACACACAAAGAACAGCAGGGCTTTTTAGTGGTGAAATATTCTCATTATTACCAGAACCTGTGTACTAAACTGCTTTTCTTGAAACTTCTCTAAAAACATAGTGCCATTAAGTGTAAGTTTACTTTGACTGTTGTGTTGGTTTTGCAGGGCCTGGTTTTTGGTAGTGGGGCAGCCACAGAGATGGCTTCTGTGAGAAGCTGCTGGAAACTTCCACCATGTCCAGCAGAGCCAATCCCTGCTGGCTCTGATGATGGATGTGCCGCTGGCCAAGGCTGGGCCAATTAGAGATGATGGTAACGCCTCTTTGATAACAGATTTAAGAAGAAATCATAAAGTTGGAGGTGCAGCTGTAATTTTCAGCTAGAGAAGAGTAGGAGTGAGAACATGTGAGAGAAACAACAATGGAGGCACCAAGGTCAGTGCAGAAGGAGGGGGAGGAGGTGCTGCAGGTGCTGGAGCCGAGATGTCCCTGCAGCCCGTGGTGAGGACCATGGTGAGGCAG
>VZRJ01002784.1:244808-257476 GCA_013397565.1 Ptilonorhynchus violaceus
CCAGAGGTGTACCACCCGAAGGCCTTCAATAAATTCATACCTTTATTCACTAACTTTGTTCAGTCTCTGTTTCAGGTACTCCCAATTTTAGGCATCACTACTCTAATCTTGTTAGTAATAAATTCACCTTGTATCATTAAGCTGAGCCTGTTTTGGCCTTGAAATGTTCTCTCCCAGTCCTTATCTCAACTCATTAACCCTTTGTTAAATTTTCTCTCCTCTGTCCAGTTGCAGAGCAGAGGAGAGTGAGTTGGCTTTTCGTGGGTGCCTGGCATTTGGCCAGTGTCAAACCATTGCAACTGTACAACCTGTATCTTCACATAAAGCCTTCATAGTGTTGGTGATTCTTCTGCTGGCATAGTAGGATAATCTAGTATTTAGTTATGTTCAACATCTGAGGCTGAGAAATTATTTCTAAAACGTTTTTGTGCTTAAAATGAATATGCAATTTAATGCTCATGATAATTTTTAGGGTAAAATATGGGTAAAGTCATCTCTCTTTATCTGAACACCTTTTTTTATTCTGCATTCCGTATAAAAATTTATGTATCTCTGAAAGGATTACAATACTTTACTACTTTTGGTAATCATTAACAAAATTTTTTCTTAGATACTTTTTTGACTTTGTTGCTTTGAAGGTTTGTTACACTAGTGCATTTTTTTTCCAGCAAGAGACACCTTTCCTTCCATGGCTGTGAAGCCTGAATGGAGTGAGGGACAGAGGGTGTGCTCAGACGAATCCCAGTCTTCCAGATGAGAAGGAGCCTTGGCAGGCAGAGAGTGCTTCAAAATATTCCATTGCCAGACAAAGAGCTTAGAAAACCAGAAAACTTCAATGGTCATAGAATGGTGTATAATAATGACGTATTTTGTAATGAACTAATCACATAGACATAGTTGTTGTGGTAGATGAATATTTAAATGACAGAGAAGTAGTTGCTTACTGAATCATACTGAAGATATGTTAATTGGTTTGGAAATGCATTTGTTAACAGTTAAGTATTAAATATAATCATTGCTCAATTTCAAGGAACATATATTTGTTTAAAAAATAACAGAAAAGGAAATTACATATTTATATATATTTTTCCCTAAATAATGGGCAGGTGATTAAAAAAAAAGGAAAAACCAAGAGTCTTCAGTATATTCAGAAGGCAATTATTAATTATTTAATCACATAGTCTGATTATGCTATCAATAACACTTATTGATAGCATTAAGTCACGAATAATGATAGTTAGGTTCTTTCAAAATGTTGATTTAGGTCAGAGTTAGGGGTGTGTGGATGCCTTTTCATACCAAAGAATATTTTCACTTTAGTCTTAAATATGTATATTCTGAATTGATTACTGTAATTTTGAGATAGCTACAGAATTCCTCTATAATTTAGCCTACACAGATAATTTAAATGCATTTTACTATTTTATATCAATATTCTAGATGTATAGGAAAATAAAAGGAACGTGATTCAAAGCTTGGGAATATAGTCATTATCATATCCTGCAGTCAATCAAAAAGACATAATGCTATATCTAGCTACATAATTAATTCTATATTCTCCACATTTCTCCCAGACTTGTCAAATGTAAAACAGAAAATTGAAAAGTACTGATGGCCTTTGAAGAATTTGACTCAGATCATATCTGAATCCAAAGGGTTCCAACATGTAAATGTATCCAGGTTCACCAGTACAAACCAGGTAAGTGTAAAAAATGAAAACATGTTGCAAAATTTATTTCATTTCGTAACTCCTTCTGCTGCCCAGTACAATATGCACAGCCCAGTCTAGCACCCTAAGCTATGTACCATCTACAAACCTTGAATTTGGGGAATGAAATGAAAAAAGTTAAGAATAAATATTCACAAAATCTTAGTAAACAATTTCTTACATTCATGTAAAGGAAGTAGTCCAAAAAAAGGTCACATGATTTATACAAAGCTTCATAAAACTTTAGAGTCTTTTAGAGATCAGGGAATACAATTGCCCCAGGCGAACTAAACGAGTTATGATTTATTTCTTGAAATTCTTCTATTGTGTTTCAATTATTTTTGGACCCCTCAAAGCTAACAGTCAATTTTCTCTGAGTTCAGCACAAGAAGCTTACATGGACGTGCTTCCTGGTGGAAAATCTTGCTGCAGCCTTCACAAAAATAGGAAAAACATACTCTAATCAAGAACAGGGAGTCTAAGAAGTTGCCTGGCTTTATTGTTAAATATGCTTTCTTAGAAATTTACGGAAAATAGCCCAGGTAATACAGAAAGAGGTAAAGGAAACCTTATAAAGAACATGTCAAAGAACTGGGAAAGAAATGGGCTGAATTATGTTGAAAAAAAAATCTAGTTTTTATAATCCCCTGACAGACTAGCAAAATCAGACATTCTTATGTTTAATTATTCTAAAATAAATTAATAAAAGTTCATTCTATGTCCTTGATCAAAGCTTATGGAACACCATCTCTTTTTTGAATACTTCTGTTTGTCCAAATGAACTTTTCCCAAAGAAATGATACGTAAATCAAGTGCAAGTAATAGCACTCACAATATCAGCTGCAGAATTTTTTACTAACATTTTCACTTTCCCTGTGAAACCCTGAAAATTTTTCTAAGGCTTGAAGGTTGGTTTTACATTCCTAATAGTGTGACTATTGCTAATGTCTCTTGCTTGCCCCAGGGAGTGGTTATGATTGAAACAAGAACCACCTATTGCTTCCACTGTCTTCTAAACAGGTGGTCGGGATAGGAATACCATCAGTGGTGCACATTTATTGGTGAGCTGCATGAGACAGGTTTTGTTAAATCTTCTGG
This sequence comes from Ptilonorhynchus violaceus, assembly GCA_013397565.1. Lineage (NCBI taxonomy): Eukaryota > Metazoa > Chordata > Aves > Passeriformes > Ptilonorhynchidae > Ptilonorhynchus > Ptilonorhynchus violaceus. The sequence continues at coordinate 247,615 of VZRJ01002784.1, forward strand.
TCTGATAGTTACGCTGTCATGGATCACTGAGCACTGGAAATGTATACTTCAGGGGGCTAAATTACAGTATCAGCTTTTCTGGCAGATACAGCACACAACAACAAAAGAGATGAAATGACTGCAATGTTTGTGAAATTGTTACAAATATATCTGCAATATTTTTTTATAGCAGTGAATTTAAAAGTAAGAAACAAATAGTCCCAAAATATTAGCTGCTGTAAATGTGCTGAATGCCATGATCCAAATCTAGTTAGTGAGATAAAGTTTTCATCTTGTCTAGTTAGAGAAGATGAAAAAAATACTCAGTTGGGTGTATGTAAGAACAATTTATTGTACATTGCTTGAGAAAGAAGAAATTGCTTGTTTCTCCAAAATATGGGACTAGAGTATAGCTGGATTGACATGAAATCAAATGATAATGACCTCATATAAGCTACTTCTAAAATTCTATTTGCTGATGCTGCAGTTAATATCTGTGGACCCCTCTAGCAGTAACACCTAAAGCAGTGGCTTTTCTATTGACCTCCAGCGGGGCTATTTGCTGAATGATACTCATTTGCTTGTTTTATGCCCTTGAAATCTGAATCTTTATGGGGTAGTCATGATTTAAGATTGATTTTTGTACTACCAAGAAAACCAGGGAGGTAGACAAGGCCAAGCTGGAATGCAGCCCTAAGAGATCCATCCAACTTGTGAAACTTGTTCTTCAACACTGAAGTGCCTTTTTCCAGCAAAAGATGCCCGTTGGCCTTGGATTTTTTTCCTCTCTGTAAACTGATTTCCTCTAACTTTACACAAAAAAAGAAAAAAGTATATAGCATTTTGCAGGTGAAACTGCCATTTAAATGAAGAAATACTGTAGAGCAAAAATGCAATCATCTGGAAGCTAGTTGTTCATCAGAAGCTGAAGCTGGATCAAGGTAATGCAACTTCCTTGAGATCTGAATATTTTCTGAACTGACAAATTGCACCAGGAAGGACTTATTTCACAGTTTTATGACTACACATCATTAATTAAAAAAAAAAAACGCTGTTTTTACAAGAAATACTTGGGAATTCCCTGAATCATGGACATTACTTTTAAAACAAAGCATGTGCTAGTACCTGATTCTTAGATTTGAACAGCCTCAAGATTAAAACAATGGTACACACCTTGCCAGATACAGGCCTTGCTTTTTTCTAGTTCAGTTTTTTAGCAGAATCTTGTCACTGCTTAAGTGGACTCTGTGCAGGAGCCAATCTCGTTAATTTCTGGTGTAGCAATACTAGAGTGGCAAGAAATGTATTCACAAGCCTGTGATGTGGTTACGAGGTTATCATTAATCTTTGTACAACCAACTTAGGCAAAAACAATGGCTTCACTTTGTGCATCACTCCAGTTTGAGCTGAAAAACCTTCCAAGGTGAAAAAAATGTGTAAATTCAGAAAAAGTTGTGGAAATATAGATGTGATTTTTATAAGTAAGTAACTGTGAAATAAGTTTCCTTCATGCTTTGCTCAGCATCATGTGATCCTGCAATATGAGTTTTCTTATTGACATTCATTTTTTATATCCAAAATATTGCTAAGTATTACTAAATANTTTTGATGGTGCTAAGTTTGCTTAGCAAACCACTTAATATTGCTAAGTATTACTAAATATTAAATATTACAAAAAGTACAAGGAAGAAAAATGAAATTACAATCTAAGTGAAATCCTATAAGTTTAAAAGTATATAAATATTTCATTAAAGTTTTAAGGAGTTTTCAATTAGAATGTTCTAGAATACTTGGTGAAACAAGGTTGGTAATGCAGGAACATAATTGTCTTACATGTATTTCTCTTTATATCAATCAAATCAACAGTCTAGTAGAAATGGAATTTAAGTAATTTATTCTGGCTTATTTTTATGGTATTTGATACTGCCCTTAACTCTACTTTTATAAGTATCTGGTAGTTAGAGGCTTCATTATCAGAACGTCTGAAAATATTTTTATCTTTGTGAGAATGTGAAATATTAATCTATTTTAATATATGGGCAGAAGAGGAGCTAATGAGTTCACTCAACAGTAACCTCAGAATTGAAACCTTCAACTGGTAAAAATTACCATAGATCCAGTGTAAAATTTTCTCAGAAATGCAAATTACTGCAAGTGCTACAGTTATGCTGTTCTTTAGCTATGCATAGGTGGACTGGGTATAACACTGAAACGTAATAAAATGTGTGTTAGCTAGAAACATCAAAGTGATTTAAAACCATATAATTTTGAAGTTATTTACAAGGTTTTTATCTAGACTAGAAAAACAAATAATATGTTACCCAACATTTGAACCAAGAAACATAATTTGGATATTCAATTCAATTAGATTAAAAAATGACAAAGAGATTCCTAACTCATCTGAAAAGCTGAAAATAAAGGGGTTAAAAAAGCTTCTTAGTTTTAATAAAAAAATGTATAGTGTCAATTGATTGCTGTCCTTGTTAAAGAAAATGAAGATAGAATCTGATGAAGAGGAGAAACCAGGTGTGACTGTGTGAATCATGGTGTAACTATATATGGAGACCAAAAAATATGAAAATCATTATAGCTTTGAAATGTTGTCTTTACATGCAAGTACTTAGGATACCGTCACTGATATTCTGTTATTTGTTGGAAGTGATTCATCTTTCAATAGGCATAAAGCTAGTATTTTTCTTTGCAAAATGAAGGTTAGAATGATTAATGAAAAATCTTGGTACAGTCATCTCACAGTGTAGGCACTGATCCATTGCATATATCAGATAATGGATTTCATAGAATCATAGAATAGTTTGGGTTGTAAGGGACCTTTAAAGGTCATCTAGTTTGTCCCACAATTTGTGTCTCTTTAATTATTATCTATGCAAAGGAAAATCATCATCATAAAAATAACGTGTGCAGGAAGTTGTAATTGATACATTCAACTACTTCCAATAACTAACAGCTTCCAATAACTTTAATAATTTAGTAATTTTTTTTTTCCAAAAATCTGACACTAGACTTTTGCCTAGGAATCTGGAAGCTGTGTATCTTCATCAGTAATTGATTGAAGAATAAGTGATACGTGGTGAAATAAAAAGTCAATAGGGATTTCCATCTGAAGTGCAAAGCATTTTTTGTAAGCTTAGAAGGGTGTGGCGGTGTATTCTCCCCCTGCTTCCTTGGAGCCATCTATGATCTCAGGAATTCCCATCAGGACTTGGCGTAATGATTTGGGTAGGAAAGCATCCCTTGACCATACCAGGAACTCTTGTATGGCTAAGGCAGAGGTGGTACTGCCTGTACCAGGGGCTTCTGTTGCCTGACCAAGGTGGGGAATAAGTGATAGAATCTGTCATCCCCATCTGCCTTGGAACATTATTTACCTGAATCGTATCCCAAGTGGCATGATGCCATTGTTACTGGATTTCTTAAAACTTCTACCTATTACCAACCTGGATTGCAGTCAGGATGGAAACTGACTTATGGTGCTGTGCAGAGCTGGAATTGGACTCCATGATCCGTGTGGGTCCCTTCCAACTCAGCTTATTCTGTGACTAAAGGCAATTGTCTTGCAACCCCTAAACAATGGTCTTGAGTGAGGCCCTTTGAGCTCTCCTGGATCACAGTGCGCTGTGCCAGTGTCTCCCTTGGAGTGGGACACTTGTCAGAGCCCAGGAGGATCACCATCAAAAGCCAGCAAGGGAGGCTGGGCTGATACCCCCACTTCTCAAGGGTCAGCACTCACTTGTTGAGAAATGCCAAGAAAGTTCAAATGAGTATTTCACAGAACTCAGGGCAAATTTTTTAACAGGTGCCTTTGTATATTTATCCATATATATAAATATGTATGTGTCTATGTGTGTGTATCTGTGAATTGATTGAAATACTCTATATCAAGTATAGTATAAATATTGCCATCTTGGATCTATAATTAAGTGACTGTAGTGAAACCTATTGACTCACTCTGCAAATGTTAAATTAGTCAATGATTAAGTGCTGCTAAATCCTTTAGATATAAACTATTCAAAAAGTCTGAGACTAAGAGTGGATTTGGCTGTACCTAAGCTCCATCAGGAGTTCAGAAAACCGGGGTTTCTGCTCTGAAACTCATGACACCATCGGGAGGCTCTCCCTCACCCTTTTGCATCTCTGGTCTCTCTGTAAATCATTCTGTCTTGACTCCAACTCAATTTTCCTTTGTATGTTTCATCTACGTAGTAAGTAATAGAGTGAACTTTGACATTGACCTTAATTAAGTCACACCTTCACAAATTTATATTAAACCTGGTTTTGTTAATATATTTGACAGTGATTCTTTAAGTGCCTTAAGCCACTCATTTCTGACAAAGGGTTAGAACACTGGGATACAAGAAATGCTTGATTTATGTTCTGGTTTATGTCTATCTGAATGATAGACAGTAAGAGCAATAACTTAAAAAAATTTAAAAAGCTAATGGTGCTTGTTAAGTTTCTTTATGTCTGTTGTGACTAAATGATACAACTACACTCTCAAAGGAAACAAAATGAATCAAAATTACAGTAAACTCAGCTACGTGACATAGCTATGGATATTGTATTTAAATGCAAATTAATCTTTATAGATATTAAAACACCTACACCAAATAGTCAAATATTATCTTTGCTTACATAAAATATCTTCCTGCTATTAATGATGAGGAGTACAGTACAGGAAAAAGTATCCATTATGCAATATCTTTTCTTTTTTTATCTTCTTCTTTGTTACTTGTGTGTGGCTTAAAAAATAAAACTGTCAGCAGAATATAGCCCAGGTGTGTTTCTTTGCTTGTTCATGATAATCCAAGCAAGAAGTACATATACTCTCTCATTATGCCATTCTGAAACAACCTGAAGTTGAATAATGCACCTCCTCTTGAATGAGATGAGAAGTAAATATGTTAGAGAGGGAGAGGAACACGTGGAAGACGTGTACAATGTTTACTGTAGAAATTATCCATGTCTTCTCTTCACAGAAGAGAAGGTGTAGATGCACAAATAAAAGGGACAGAACAAGGTAATAAAAGCAATTTGGTTGAAACAATGCACAAATGCTTATGCATGGAGATTGTATCACACTATGACTCTAAGCTGATCTCTGCACTCTTTTTTACAAAGTAACACAGACTTTGAAGATTTCCATTTGTTCATGGAGAAACTCCACAAGGATCTTTTACATTAAGAATATTGGGGGGGGAGCTTATATGCTTTGCAACATTCCTTTGTTCTTATCACAAGTCAGGGAGTAAAGCACAGAATATTTTATTTTCCTAATTACCCCATTGCTGGATTATTTTCCATTGTATGTATATACGGAGATTAGACAATATGTATTAAAGACTACTTTTCTGTCTTAGTAGTGGACTGTAAGTTGATTTTAATGTAGAACAGAGGTTCTTTTTGATGAGAATATGCCTTGCAGCTAGCCTTAAACTGCATATGAGGGCATCACCTGGCAGTGAGGATGAAAGGTCCCTCGGGTTTTAGCTATCTCTGAATCAATGATGTGCACCCAACAACCAGAGTGAGCTTCATTACTGATAAAGACACAATGCAGATATGCAGACCTAGAATCTTAAGGTACTGCAGTAAACAAAACTTTTTTTTTCTGTTACAGCAGTTGAACTTTATGAGAAACTGCTTGTACAGCAGGTTTCACAACACAGGAGGAAGAAACTTGGAGGAAATAGAGTTAATGAGCTAGAAGATTTAAACTTATCTGATTCTTGAAGGCTCCAGAGGACAGGAAAAAAAAAATCTTTGTGCTAACGTTTGATTGTGGGAAAACCATTTTTCTTGCTCATAGCAATTCAGTTTAAAATTATAAAAATAAAGAAATAAATATTAATTAAAAAAAGGAAAAAACCTCACTAAAATTCATAACTGTTTTCTTTTTCTAAGACAATGTTTACCATGACTGTTTTGGCTCCAGAGGTTTCTTAACAAGAATGAGTTCCATTAAGTTCCATGAAAAATTGTGAGGGATTACAGTGGAAACAGATTTCACACCTCAAGCTCCTTTCTCCCAATCCCCTGTGTAAATCCTCAGCTGTATGTAGTTGCCAAGTCTGCATGGTCAGCTCTTAAGTGCCTGAAAATCATATGAGCACAAGACCAGGACTACCTCTGGCTGGAAGGACTGTGGCACCCTTCATTTCCTCCTCTACTCTTGAGAAGCATACTTAACATACTGACTTTTAGAAGAGAGTTTAGCAGAACACAGTGTCTACAATCCTCTTTGTCTGGACTCCCAGCTGGAGGGTAGAAGAGGTTAGAGCTTTTGCTCTCGGAAGAAGTAGCCAGTCTTAGAAGCTGAGTTTAGCTTCAACAGTTATCATAACTGACATGCTTTCTGTAGATTTTTCTTTTTTTTTTAATACTTTTTAGAGTCTTCCTCTTGCCTGCTGCCTGAAATCATCTGAATAAAGTGCACAAAGGGTAGTAGGAGCAAAATGTAGGATTCACTGTAGGCATTGACCTTAAACTAACTCTTCCTCTCTTTCCTTGCCGAACAAGAGAGTCATATGTACCCATAGCTTGTTGGATAAGATCTCTTCTGGGAGTTGGAAGAAGTCAGTTCAAAGTCCACAAATCTGAGGAGTGAACAGATTCCAAATCTAATGCTTTTAAAGTGATTTCTCTGAATTTTTATATATTAGCATACAGCAAACTACCAGTATAGTACTAAAAGGAAAGGAAAAATGACCTGGTTTTTATTTCTAAAAGGAATAACTAAAGTCCCAGAGACAGGATTCTGGGCTTAAGATCAATCATATCAATTTCCAGTACTGCACTCTCAGCTTCTTACTGCATTTTTTAATTTTTAAAACTGTTATTAACTCTCCATTTATTTTCAGCACTGTAAGACTTTGGTGGTACTGTTAATATACTACATTTAATGTCTCACTTTGAAAATTAACTAAGGTTTTCAGTGAGACTAAAATTAGATGAAGAATATCACAAAACACAAAAATTATTCAGCTTGCAGGCAATATAAAGAATCTCGGATCAGATTTCAATCCAATTTTACTTTTCATTCTAGACACATGAATGGAACCAAACATACGCTTTAATATAGCAAGTGTTACTAATCTGAGAAAAAAATTGTAAATAGTGATAGAACATTGCAGTTATATAAAGTTTATAGGGAAGCAAAAAATCAGACATAGAGGATATCCATAGAGGATAATGCTGCCATATACTTTAAAAAACACATAAATGTCATTCTGCTGTTCCAAAGAACAGGATTATTTTAAAAAAACCTCAACCCTCCCCCAAGAAAACAAAACAAACCCAAAAGCCACCCCCCAAAAAAAACCACTACTGGAAAAAATTTAAAGCATATTATCTATGAAAAAGCAAATGACTATAGCTGAAATATATAGTTGAAATAGTTCAAGAAAAACGTAGACACGAGGAGAGACATGTAGTGAAATTAATCGGAAAGGTTTGATTTTTCTGTGTGTGATTTGTGAAAGAATAGCCCTAATGATTTTGATCATGCAAGGTTGAAGCTACTGTGAGAGGCATCATAAGAATCTTGATAACCTAAATTTCTTATTTCTTCACTGGCAGGAATCAGTGTATGTGTCACTTTTTTGCCCCATCATTTCCTTGAATTCATAGCATGACTCACATGCCCATCAGCACAGCAACTACATTTTTGAGAAGATGAAAAGAACAATGTTTTTGAGTGCATTTCATTCTGTCAGTAACTGACAGAACTCTTCACTATTTTCCATGTCATGTATGTCTTGTATTACAGTGAGCTTTGCTTTCATTTTATACCTCTGAAAGCCTTTGTCACCTAATCACAGGTATGGCAAGACTGAGGAAAGCATTCCCAATTTTACTGCTCAGATTGGTGGCATTGCAGATGTTATTGACAACTTACATCATCACCACTTAGTGCTTTCCAGCGGTTTCCGTCACTAAATGGTGAAATTAAGATATCAGGGTTCATCAGGACTGTTCTGAAATACACATTCACTCATGTGGAGCATGGGTCATGTAGTATGGATTTACTGGAAGAGAATGATGACTTAGGTATGATTTCACTATACATCCATAAGCACAGAGGAGTTGGAACAGACTGTAGTGGTCAAAGATGACCATGCACAACATGTTCTAACAAGTGTGGACACTGGTTTAACTTAGAGCACACCAATGACTGCTGTAATGTGCAGTTCTTTGGAACAGTGTCAGTGGCCAATGCTGGAAGCAGAACTTGGTGGGTTCATAATGTAGTTCCTGAGCTGCCAGAAGACTGCAAATGTGACTGCTGAAAAGCTGTCAGCAGAGAGAGCTTCTAACTTTCCCAGCATCTTTGTGAGATCTCTCTCTTTCTCTCTGTTCCCAGGCAAAACTATTGTAAACAATCCTAGGAGTTTCTGTAAATTAATTAGGCTTCATGCAGCTGTGCTTTGTTATCATTGTGCTTAGATAAATATTTTGGAATAGGTATTATTAGAACAGACCAATGAATTTGGTAGGTGGCTAACCAGTAGTCCAGTAGGCTCCTAGCATTTCTGTAAACAGCAAGTAAGCTAAGGCATATAAGCTACTTGTGAATTAATAATAAATCCCTTACATCGCTTGTGCTACCTGAACTCTGTGTCGTATCTCCGGGACCGACAGCGACATGCAAAGGGGACTAAGACAACCAGAAGTTGGTAAGCACTTTCCTGTGAAACAAGACTGTAAAATCTAGGACTGTTTTATGTAGAAAATTGGTATATATTTAAATGCATAGTTGCTTTGAGAAGAATGGTAAATGCAAATTAAATTTATTTCCTAAGCATTCAGAGTGAGTCAATTGCACTGGTTAGGTAGGATCAAAAACTTGGGCAGGATATTTCACACTGAGGCATTAAAGGGCATCTCATTTGCTCAAGAAAAGTTTTAAGGCAGACTGCAGGTCTGTGTGTGTGAGATTCTGTTGATCTAAACTGAGATGGTATTTTCTATTATGCTGTCTTTACCAATAACTTTCTATTATCTTGAGGCTGTAGTTCGGTGTATCTGCACAGCATGATGAACCTACTGTGATTTCTGCAGGGCTTCTGTGTTTGTTCATCACAAACACATCTGGAGGGAAGCTCAAGAAGAGTCACTTACCAAGTCTTATCTTGAGCTTGGCCCTCAGGAGTTTTGTCCTGCCGCTTTTTCCTTCTTCTTGTGCCTGAATGACCAGGAGCTCCTTCTACACTTGGAGGCACAAACGAGGTGAGAGGGACAGAGATGGGACACAGGGGTGCATCTATTTTGGAGGTGGGCTGGGAGACAGAAATTGTGGAGAAAGGTGTCAGAGAGGACAGATGAAGAGGAAAGGAGGAAAGTTGGAAAGAACTGCTAAAACTAGAATCTACATATTTTTTACACCTACTTTTCTGCCTGGGTTTCTTCAGTCTACTGATCTGAAGAGAAATGCTGTTCATTGCTGGTCAGTGAGATCATCCCTAAGTATTCAAACTAGAGATTAATGCGCCTAAACTTTATATTGCTGCAATGGCCTGGCCTTGGCTGCCAGGTTCCTACTGAGCTGTTCTCTCACTCCTCTTCAGCAGGGCAGGGAGAGAAAATACAATTTAAAAGTTTGTGAATTGAGATAAGGACAGGGAGATCACTCACCAATTACCATCACAGGAAAAACACTTGACTTGGTGTCATGGTTTGACCCTGTGTGAGACAAGCTGATTGGTTAAAAACAGGTAAAGGACAGTTCTACGAGCCATTTAGTGTTCCTGTGATGTCTCTGTGAAAGGAATGTTAAAAAAAACAAACCTAGGAAGTGATGCAGGACTCCCTCACTTCCTCTCTTGCTCCCTGGCTCCCTGCTGACCACCAGCAAGGGAGAGGCTTCCCC